>SSNS01000074.1:554688-613095 GCA_006937985.1 Aphyosemion australe
CCCCCCCCCCCCCCCCCCCACGGCATTCTCAAGGTGCTCCCCCGGAAGCCTGTGTGTAATTCGAGTCCTGATATAAGCTTATGTGTTCATATTGTACTTTTTTGCTTCTTTGGCCTTTATGAAATCTGACAATTTGAAAACCCCTCTCACATAAAGCGATTTCAGCCATTTTATTCTTGACATTTTCAGTACCTTCCAGAATGAACCGTTTCAGGGCTCAGTCACTTTAAGAAAACAAACTAAAGCTGGCCACGCCCACCCACTGCCATCATCAGGCTGCTATAAGCCGAGAAGCTCCTCCAGCCTGGAGAGGTAGGTGGTTTTATTCTACGTCACAAACTGGAACATTTTGAAACAGTTTTAGGCACATTCCTAAAACCAAACACTGACAGAAAACTGATGGATGTTCATTTTTATCAAGTTTGTAGTGTTTATAGAGACAGTAGAGACCCGCATGGCAGCACAAAGGGATGCAAAATGTGTGTTTTGCACACTAGGTGCTCTTTAACATGTCCGACATTTGGTTACAAACACAAATCAAATGTGCATCAGTCACTGCTTTCTTATGCAGACATGTGAGAAGGTGTTAAGCTCATGCATCACATGTTATAGGCTTTAACGTCTAACTGAACCTCCACCTCTGAGTCTAAGTCCACCTACTGCATATTTTTGAAAATTTCTAAAGAGTGGGCAAGCAACTGAGGAGGATTCAGTGATGTGGTTGTAGGTGATCAGTGCGTGAACCAGAGAAAGAGAGGGAAAGAGAAAGAGAGAGATAAAGGCATGTCAGCTACAGAGGGCTTTTTGAAGTCAAGGATCCTGAAGCTTAAGAGCAGTCGTATGGTGGCATACAGACTATATCGGTCCCGAGCTGTGTCAGTTTAAGCTGTCAGCTCAGAGCCTGAGGTCCAGGGGCTGGTGCAGAAGCAAAAACCAATCTAATCTTTTATTGTCCCAAACAGAATTTCAAATAAGAAAATTGGCACAAAGTTTTGGATCCAAATGTAGACACAAACCTAACAGAAGCACTGGATCCCAGAAGAATAGGACCAAGTTGCTGTTTTGCAAAACCCAAGTTTCAAGTCTTCATGTTCAAGTCTCAAGTCAAATCAAGTCCCAGGATGTGCATGCCCCGAGCCAAGAGCAAAGTGATTCAAGTCCAAGTACTAAACTAAAGTTATTTGACCAAATGTGTAGTTTAATAGGCAGTTTCCATGTATTTTGCATGCTTCTGAAAAGGTGTTTTTATTCAACAGAATGACCAGTATTCACAGTTGAGTCCTCACGTTGCATTTCACAATGAAACTGAATATTTTCAGTCTAAGCCTGAGTTGAGCTTTGAGCTGATTTCGAGTCTAAAGTCATCAGAAATAATGACTGAATGACCAACAGAAAGAAGTGCAAGAAGACACAAATATTATAGGAACAATTTATAAACTGTGAGCCTACAGAGAATAATAGAAACAAAATGAATACAGGAGACATTAAAGCAGGGATGGCAATGCTAACTCTTGAGTTCCACTATCCAGCATGTTTTAGTTGTTTCCCTGTTCCAACACACCTGATTTTAATCAGCAGGTGAATAACAGGCTTCTGCAGAACTTGATGACCTGCTGAACAGGTGATTCAACTACTGAATCAAGAGTGTTGCAACTAAAACATGCTGAATAGTGGCACTCGAGGACCAGGATTGCCTACCTCTGCATTAAAGGAACACTGTGCAGTTTTGGCTTGCTTTTATCACCTCCTAGTGTCCGTTTTAATTCATAAAAATGAAACTGAAACTCTCCGCCTTGCTGTGCGTTCGTCTTTTTAACACCTTGATCTACCTGCTAAAATGTCTCCTCAGCCTTCATTAGTGTCTACAGGAGCGGTTCAGCAGCCGGGCTCCACTCTGAGCTGAGGATTCGATGGTGTGTGAGGATACGAGGACCTCAGATAGAGACGAGAAAGCATCAATGACTGAGCGATTTCCCCGGTATGAAGGGAGATTATGCCGGTCTTAGGTGATGGAACGGGACGTGATCACTACCGCCTGACAAACATATTTAGAAATAATTACAAACCCAGGGAAAGCTAAAACATGCACAAACAAAACATATTAAAGGAGTGCAATAGTATGATCGTTAGGTCTGCATCCAGTTTGAATCCTTATTTGTCTCTGAGCTCTCGTGATTCAGAAAACTTCCGATGTTGACCCTTGTGTGACTCCTATTATGGTCGGATGTTCATTTTCTTTTTTAGCTTCATCAGATAAATGTTTTCATTATTCTTCTGAAGCTCCACCTTGATAAACACATTACAATAAATGCTAGCCAGGTGTAGCTCGTCTGTTCCTAGGTGTAAACATGGATTGTTATAAAGCGTGACTTTGTGAGACTTCAGGGGAGCGGTCTGCAGAGCTTGAAGTTGCAAGTGTGGTATTCTGGCCACAAGGGGCAGAGGGGTCTGAGTGACCTTTCATTAACCCTGTGAAGGGTCTTCTTATCACATACTGGCTCAAGAAAATGATTTAACAAGGAATAAACAGCTGATGGGCAACAGTGGAAAATAGACTAGGTGTTCTTTTTCAAAATAAAACCGAAAGTAAAGCTGATAGGAAGCAGAAAAAAAAGAGAATATATAATATAAATATATTAAACAATGTTGTTATAACAAACATATCTGCACAAAATTTAGAAACCATGATTAAAAAAAAGACACAAAAAAGAGAGAGAGTGAGAGAGAGATTTCCTTATAGAAGACAAATGGAGTGATTGTGTGAGATTAACTTCCTTTTTAATGAAAAAGTCACAATTCTGAATTAAATCAGGGTTTGTTTTGCAGGATTTAGGGTGAAACAACCCTGCCGTGTTTTATTCACACCTTAAAATAAAAAGTCAGATAATAACTGAAGCGATTCATCACATTAAAGTAATAAAGCTCTTTTTTATTACAGTATATAGCCCACATACATTCTATACATGTTTAACAGTGCAGTCTGACTTTAATCCCAAACATTTTTAGCTTTGTGAAGGTGTTAATTGAAAAGTAGCTTTGGACAAAGCTCACTTTCACCCTCAGCTGGTGTCTCTTGAGTCAGCATCACTTGGTTCTGAAGTGCAAAAAAAAAAAAAAAGCCAGGAAATCTGGAGATGTGGAATTAGCCCCTGGACCTCTGTAGTCTGCTCCTCGGGGTTTGCTGGAGGCAACGGGCGCTCAATGCCACTAACATAACACGATGTTAAACTGAGCTGTCAGTGGATGAGTTTTGGACAATGTGCTAAAATGCATTTAGAATGAAGCTTGTGTTTATAATTGAATTGTCCGGCACATTTTTTTTTATGTTAAATGATTTATTTGGTCAAGATTTCAAATGTTTAATCAGATAAAAGAAAGATATTTTCTCCTACGTACACTTGGTTTGTTTACACTGAAATGTTTTTTTTAGTTATAAAACCTTTCTGGTGAATTTATTGAGAATCTGGTAAATTGTTGGTGAGAAATCTTTATTATTATTATGCATTGAATAAAATTTCACTAGTAGCTCTCAGATTTAAAAAGGGCAAGATACTTAAATATAGATAACACAAAGATGTGCAATAAAAAAATATAAAGAACATAACAAACAAAAAACAAAGAAAATGGAAACAAGCAGCAGACAAATGAGATAAAGTAATAACCGACATTAAAATAGACCTATTATGACCTTTTTTAAGTTAGAATAGTTCTATCAATGCATGTTTAGGAAGTTCTTTGCACTAAATCCCTCTCACATAAAACAATTTCAGCTGTTTTATTCTTGACATTTTCAATACCTTCCAGAATGAGCCATTTCCCACTCAGGCTGCTATAAGCTGAGAAGCTCTGATATCTGGGAGGAGCTTAGATTAGAGCTCCTCCAGCAGCAGCTGCCACTTCAAAAAGTTCCTGTTTGTGACATCACAAACGGGCACCTTTTGAAATGTCATGTTTTAGGCACATAATACCTAAAACCTAACACTGACTGGAAATGAGGGAGGGATTATTCTCACATTTGGAATTTTCATAGAGGCAATAGAGACCCACATGGCAGCACAACTGGATGCAAAAGGAGAGTTTTGCTTAATATGTCCCCTTTAATAAAAGTTACACTAACAGGACATGTTGCATTCTACAGAGAGAAAAAATATGTGTGGGACTCACATGAGAAGTTAGCAAAAGGGGACAGAATAAATAAAAACATTTGTTAATTTTTAAAGTCCGCTTTACCCTATCTGGGGTCTCAGGGGGTGGAGCTTATTCCAGCTGTCAGCCCATCAGAGAGACAAGACAACACAGAGGAACAGAAGAACCACGGACTCAGGTACTCATATTATTTATATCATCTTACCTGACATGCGTGTTTTCGTCTGTATGACTCATGTAAGCCTGGGTAGCGGCTGCTCAACACTGTGGTTCATAGTCTTAATTATCAGGTGCCCATTTTTGGCTCGAGTGCAGAATAAAATACATTAAGCGAATGCACCCAGAGGCGTGGCGGTTCGTGACAAGGTGGAATTTGCCAAAGCACGTCTATCCTGGCTCAGAGGCTAACGCGCCGCTATCCTTTTATTCAGAACAAGAGCTCTTCCACACATTAAATCCTAAATGAGCCACTAGAACCATCATGGAACCAGTCTAACGGGCCTGACTGTAACAGAAATAGGGAGGGAGCCAAGTTCGCTTGAATGAAAGGGTTGAAGACAGAGAAAAGGGGAAATGTGGGATGAGACTACGGAGGCTTAAGAGCATAACTCACCTGTTCTTCACTCTGGACTCGCAGTCAAAGCCAAGTCATTTACCAGTGCATAAAAACGATTGTGTGTAGGGTGATGGACACTAAATGCAGCATTTTCAGTCTACCAGAGTGATCCTCTTTCAGGCCATCACCATGGAGTTGCATTGATATCACGCTGTCCTGGCTTTTCTGTGGTAAGCCTGGTCCAGCTCCCCCACCCTTGTTGACTTATTCACCATTCCTTTCAGACACTTATTAATCATCTGGATCTTGTGTCATCCATGAGTCGAGCAACGCTGCAATACAGAGAGACAGCTTTGGAAAGAAGTGGACAGCATAATTTGTCTAATGTAGACATCTATGTTCTATTTAGGTTAAAGTAATAGTGGCTTACTTTGGAAAAGTCATGAGCAGTTAAAGTTTTACTTTGTTTAACTATTTGAATTTGGAGACAAGCTAATGAGGAGTCCAAGTGGGACCAAGAACAAAGACGATTTCTGTCTTTTTTAACATCTTAATGTCAAAATTCAAACTCTAAAATCGAATTTCACATTGAATGGTTAGTTACAGTGGAAATTACAGGCTCAGCTACGTACCATACAACACACTTCCTGAGATGCCTTCTAGTAGGATTTTTGCCAATGTTGAACAACTTAAACCAAGCAACATTTGAAATAATAAAATGTGAATACAGTCTGTGCAAGCAGCCAGTCTTGGGATTCAAAAGAGACATATGATGCAAAACTCACCTTTTGCATCCTTTTATTCTGCCATGTGGGTCTCTACTGACTCTATAAACATTCCAAACTTAAAAAGAAACAGTCCATCTGGTTTCTGTCAGTGTTTGGTTTGAGGAATTATGAGCCTAAAACAAGCTGTTTCAAGAAGTATCCGTTTGTGATGTCACAAGCAGGGGAATTTTGTTCCACCCATCTTTAATGAAAGCTGAACTCCACCAGAAACAGTCAAAGTGGTGTTACCCTTTACTTTCAGGTAATCAGTAGCACTTAGGCATGTTTCTGTCTTCAACAAATATTTATTTAATAACTAAACATTAACCTTTTTAATACTTTTTCATTATTTTTAAAGATTCCTTGACTATTTTAAGACACTGATTAGTTACAATAACAATTTTCACAATTCAGGGCTCAAGTCTTTGACATTTTATTGTGTTTAATGCCGTTGTTTTATTACTCTGATGAGAACAGTGTGAGGAGGCAAACATGACAAAGGAGTTTGAGCAGAGCTCGTGAAAAACCAGTCGTGTCACTTCAGAGGCGTAATGTTGCCACTGTAGTGAGAACAGCTGACACCGCCGTCTCTCAGCCCCCTCCGCCCATTTCTCGTTCCTACCTCTCCCTGTTTCTTCCTCTCGTCCATTCGTCTGTCCCTCCCTCCCCCCGTCTCCTCCAGCCAGCCCCACCCACAGCATGAGAAGACAGGGAGAGGAATATGATCTAACCACTCTCCCAGAGATATTACCTCAGCAGCCACCCCCACCCTACACACACACACACACACACACACACGCAAACAAAACTCCTACCTTCCCCTCTGTCATACCCCTCTGTGCAGATGCACTCCCACCCCCAAGCATTCCCATCCCTTGTTCCCCCGATCTCCTCCTCATCCTCCACTCCCTACGCCACTGCTGCCAGGCCGTAATGTTTTTCTTAGCCTCTCCTACACAGTTTTCAGACAGATTCCCTCTCCCTCAACATGCAGCAGCATCCCACGCAGCCTGGGCCCAGCTGACCCACTGAGAGAGGAGGTGGGAGAGCTTTGGTTAGCCAATAATCACCGAGGGACAGGCATTGTGACTATAACACTGAAAAGCCGAGGGAGACCACACGTGAAAGTGAATCCTTACTTTAAAGCCTCCATGAATGAATACCAAACAGATAAAAATGTTCTGTTCCAGATCTTGACCCAGATGTGTTTGTTCTGCAGCTCGTTCGTGCTGAAGTTTGCAGCAGCCTCGCTGAGGCCGCGATGCTGTGGGGTTGACAGGATGTGGTGTAGGATTGTTTCTTCTCCACAGAGAGAAGGAGAGGCAGCTTTAAAGGTTAGGGTCTGTTATCAGCGGGTCCTGATACCTGGCATCGGTTTGTTGTGGTTTCCTCAGCAGGGCCTTAACCAGAAACAGCATCCATCTGTGGGCAGCAGATACACTCCCCGGGTGTACGTGTGACAACAAGTCTTGAGAAGAAGAGACAAAAGTAGACCGCCACAGCTTTGTTCTTTTTCCCTCGGACTCATTTGAGCTGTGTGAACCGTTCCACCTGTCCCACACGATTTAAAATAAACTACAAACACACGTACCTATCAATAACAAATGACTCTTTGGTGACTGCCAATGAACATATGGAGCATTTAGCAATTAAAGATTCAGATTCCTCTTCTGGGAAACAGAAATTGTTGCTAATTAGTACAAATACTAGCATCCAGTGATCAGGTAATTAACGTTCTGTTGTGTTATAATTGCCTAATGTGTTAATTAGCATCTATCTGATGGAATAAATGAATAACAGTTTTAGGCACAGGAGGGCTTGTGTCCAAATGCTAACATGCTGTAATAAATGTTCTGGTAATTTAAGATATTTTAAATTATTCGTCTGAGTTTGGAGCGTAGAACTTTTATGGTTAATGGCCTGTATTTATGTAGCGCCTTCTAGGGTTCTACAACCCCCCAAGGTGCTTTACAACACAGTCATTCACCCACGCACACACACAAGCTGGTGGTGATGAGCTACGTTGTAGCCACAGCTGACCTTGGGCGCACTGACAGAGGCGAGGCTGCTGAGCACTGGTGTCCCCGCCCGGTTCGTCTTCCCACCACCAGTAGGCAAGGCGGTTAGTGTCTGCGGCAGACTGAGCAGGGCTTGAACCTGCAACCCTCTGGTTATGGGGCGGGCACTAAACTCCTCTGCTACCGTCGCTCGTCAACGTTTTACTACATGACCAGGAAATAAAACGAAGTTGAGTCTTTTCCTGAACAAGAGGTTGTGATGCTTAAAACATCAACAACAAGTGCAGAAGAAATAAAAAAGTTAGCCTCTAAACATGCTGGTGAAGGTTCTCAGTCAGAATTAACAAAGCTCCTCGGATGAGAAGCGAAACGTCTTCAAGAAACCAAAGAAGTCCAGTTGCCTTCATTTGAACCCCTTCGATTAGCCTCTAAACACAAAAATGGAAATTAGGGCAACTTCATTGTTCTTGGTTCAACTTGTCAACTTTCCCCAAAAATAAAATGAGGACTGAGAGATTTGATTATATTTGAAAAATGGGTCTAGTTTTATTCATAATGTGGTTTAAGCAAAAATAATGTAGCTGTTTAAACCTGACTGAGTAAAGAAAAGAAAATATAACATTAAAGTGTCTCAACTTTTTAAACACAGTAATGTAACTGTGATGAATAAGGCTCCTCTCTGGTTGTAGACCTTCTAGCTTCATCCGTTATAGTGGATAAATCAGAATTTCATCAAAAGGTAATTTGCTGTGGTGGAATTTTAAATATCTTCAGTTTGGAAGAATAGAGGAAAATTTTAACAAGCTTGATAAGCTAACGGCTAGTCAAAGTAGATCTAAGGGGATGTCTCATCTGAAGCAACGTTAATTTTAAAAATATCACAGAAAAATATCCATTTCAGAGTTCCTTTACACAGCTGTAATTTTTACATTATCTGATTATTTAACTCCCATCATGACTAAGTCTAAGTTAAGTCTATTTGTCTAAAGTCAGGCTCTTTTAAAAGCTACAGGTAGAGATGTAAGAAAATCATCATTACACTGAAATATAGAAATTTTTTGTGTTCCAATACTAAATTCAAAGCAGTGTTGAGAATTTGCATGCAAACATTTACAGTATCGCTTTCATGTGGTGCAATTCAAACTTCGACTGCTAGGTGGCAGCAGCTTTACCGCCTTCATTCTGACGGAACAAGATCTCGATAACGCTGGTTGTATCTTGTTTTCAAACTGAACTCGGTCTTAAAAATCTCAAACATCATCTGGCTTTTAGTATCATAATATATCATCATCTCCTGTATGCCACGGACCCCTGGTTTGACACTTCCTGACCTTTTAGCTAGCTGAATCATTTCCGGGTCACAGTAACAGTTCTCCATTTCATTTGTACGCTATCGCTGCAGGACCTGCGGAGGCTAACGATAAACAACGTACACAGGATAATCTAGACCAGTGTTTCCCAACCCTGGTCCTCAGGGCACACTGTCCTGCATGTTTTCCATGTTGCCCTTTCAAACACCAGTGTTTCCCTGCTGCCACACACCTGACTTAAATGAATGAGTGATTAACAGGCATCTGCAGCATGTGATGTCCTCCTGAGGAGGCAATCTAAATCAGGTGTGCTGAAGCAGAGACATGGAAAACATGCAGGACAGTGTGCCATGAGGACCAGGGTTGGGAAACACGGATCTCGGCCACATCTAAGATGCCACAATCAAATAAAGACAAAGGTTTTAAATTGTATGTGTTCTCCTACACTCATAACTATGAAGGTAAGTAAACAAGCTTCTTCCTTGGGCTGCTAAATGATACTAGCTCTTTACTAGCACAGAGAGGAAGCAACGCTAACAACATTATCAGAGAGTTAGCATTTAAGAAACAAAAAAGACTCGTGATATTAACCTAGCTCTCTGATAACATTGTTAGCATTGCGTCAACACTGTGCTAATTTTGGCTAGTAAAGAGCTAGCATGTATCATTATTTAGCATACCAAAGCAGAAGTTTGTTAACTCACCTTCATAATGAATGTAGACACATAGTATTTAACAATTTTGTCTTTATTTGAATGTGGCATCTTAAATGTGGCCTGGGTTATCCTGATTACCGTTATTCTTGGCAGGTCCTGCAACGATCGCTTAAAAAACGCAACATGGAATAAAAAATACTGCAACCTGGAAGTGATTCAGCTGGCTAAAAAGTCGGGAAGCGTCAGACCAGGGGTCCGTGGCATAAACCCTATTGGGATATTGTATCACCAGATTCTTGCCAATACACACCCCTATTACAGGTAAGACATGAATTGCTCTTAACCGCTTCTCATGGTGTCTGTTAGGTGTGATGTTGGCTGAATAATGCGGAGCTCTTTAAGACCGTGTTGTTTTGAAGCTGGTTCTGTCAGAGGTCAGGTTCTAGCTCACAGCTGTCTAATTAACCACTCATCCCAAATCACAGCCAAAAGATTTCTGCAGTAAAATGTTTTATTTATAAAAAAAAAAAGTGTTCTCTGAACAAAAGTGCACGCTGCAAATCCTCAGAGCTGATGTTTTGATTAATCAACTCCTATGAAGTTCTAACAAACGTTGTTGCTGAGTTTGTGCTGCCTTGACCACATTTCCCCCGTTTTTAGCATTCACAAAACTTTTTAACGTGTTATTTTTTATATGCTTTGAACATTTTTGAAGCTTATAATTGAATTGTGACAATATAGCGAGAAAATACCCAATTTAACTGTGAATAACATAGTAAAAGAGCACTGCATGTTCAAAAACGCGTTTCCTGTTCTTATGATCGAGCCAGTCGAATGTGCGACAATAAAACGTATTTTTAGTGGAGGATAATAATCCCCCTGGTCTATCAATATCCACGTTATCATTATGGCCAGCAGTGAGGAGAGGGTGCTGGTCAGTGGAGGATTGTGGGTTTTGCAGTTCAGAACTGCTAAAATAGATATGTGGCTGTTGGAGATGTGACTACAGGGACCGGCGAGGCTCGAGAGTGTCCTGGCACAGTGGATGAAACCACACGCTGACACAAATGATTGGCCTGGATGTCTTTCATCTCATCGGGGAATCAGAGTCTCCCGTCAAAAACAAGCAGGTCGGTATAAACCACAAAAGAGCACGTTATGGGTGTCAAGCCATACGAGTGAGAGACGGAGGATAAAAGCATGCAGTGCTGAAAGAAACGGAAATATTTTATTCAAATGTTTTTATAGTAGCTTGATTTTCTGTTGGTCATCTGAAAAGCAAGTTGCATTTGAAGGTAGTAAATTACTACTGTACATATCACCTGCAGCCGTGATGTGAATGACTCTCAGCTACTATACCACGCTGTTGAGCAATGCCTGCAAAATTGATTTGGCTATTTTTATGTTTGCAAAGGTTGATCCATTATCTGGTAGCCTTCAAAAGTTAGTCACTTGTAGATATTTATCCAATGATTGCTGTCTGAAAAATAGGTTAAAATCTGTCAAGTGGTTTTTGAGAAATTTTGCAAAAAGGTAAATTGGGTTGACATCCAACAGGTAAAACCATTCCTGCAGTTGTTCATGCAGGTTGTTGTTTATAGGGGACATATTATAGCTTTTATTTTAAATAAGTTATAACAGGTCTATAAGGTCGATAAGAAGCATGTTTATGAAGGTCTTTGCTTAAATCCCTCTCACATAAACCAATTTTAGCAGCTCTAGTTTAGACATTTTCAGTGCCTTCCAGAATGAGCCATTTCAGGGCTCCGTTACTTTTAAAGAAAATAAGCTGTTATTAGCCACGCCCACCCATCCCCTGATTGGCTGTTGTGAAGCCGGATATCCCGGAGGGCCTCGAAATGGAGATGCTGCTACTCCACGTCCAGAGCAGAAGCCTTCCAAAGCGTAGTGTTACGTTTTGGTCTTCAAAGTTGGTCCATGTTGAATCTCCTCAGCGAGCGGACAGCCTTTTTCCGGTTCTTTTAATCCCAGGGGAGGGTTGACGGGGCACACGTTAACATTGTCACAGATAAACTTCAATAGTGACCATTAAGTTGCTGCAGTTAACTCAATTTCGTATATCAGAAAGCAGAGAGGTGGTACGAAAACCTCAGCACCAGTACCCTTCTCCATACCTCCTCAAGGGTGATATATCAAAAGACCCTGAACCTCCATGTTTGTCTCCTAATACAGACAAGACAGCTGCCACTCAGTGAGCGAGCATAGCCTGTCAGTGAATTAGTTTTTAGGACTATGTGAAAGATCAGCTGGAGGTCAGATCCCATTCTAGCGGAGCAACAGCTAATGCATAATCTGACATGCGTGTGGCAAAGAGGACAAACAACTCTGACATTCTTTGAACAAATGAACAGATCGTTCTAATGGTATGACTAAAGCTTGAAGGCCAGGTGACTGTGACTTAGATCAACACCTATTATCTAACAGTAGACAGGTGAGGGGTAGTTGACTAACCCTAACCCTAACTCTTTTTCAAATGGCTCGTCTGATTCCTGAAATCAAAATCTGACCAAAAATGGATGAATGTTTTTTATTTACAGTTGGAGTGTGTATAGAGACAGTAGACACCCACATGGCAACACAAAAAGGGAGATTTGCATTCAGTTCCTTTAAAATTATAATGTGCAGAACCTTCTCTAAAGGGAATGTATCCCTATACAGTGAAATAGGCCTAGGTGTCTTAGCTCAAATCTTAGCTTAAAACTGATAGTTTGATACTTGAAGACCAAGTTCACTAAGAAGCTGTTTTAACTTATTTTTGAAATGTGATCGGTCACTCTGAGTTTCACACGCAGGCTAAATGCGAAAATAGTCTTCTACCCCTATTTCCTGCGTTAGCCGCTAATAGAAAAGAGGCGGTGAAACGCTCGGATTAGAAAAGCCAGTCAAATCTACGTCACATAGAAAATTAACATTCATGGACTCACCCATTTTCGCTCACGACGAGGAAGGCTGTTGTTGGTTTAGCGTCCAGAAAACAGCAGAGCATGTTTCGGCTAGTAGAAGCTAACAGTTAGCATTAGCAACTCCACCACATGGCAGAACTCCTTCAGACTTGTGTTATTTGTAGAGATAAAACATCAGTGTTGCAATGCAAAAGGAGTCAGTTGTAGAGTGGCGTTGCTGTTAGCCAATCAGAGGCCAGATATCCGAATATCAGGAAATAAGTCTCCAAATCCTGCCATCTTCTGCTCCCTTCTCCTCTGGCTCACTTCCAGTTCCTGAAACAGGAGCGCCAGAGCTTTTCCCCCACAGAGACCAACTCACAAGGCATTAATTTATACTAGAGACCACTACAAATGTATTGAAAACAAGTGAACTTGGTCTTTAAAGCCAGTTCTGCAGTGTTTGTTAAAGTCAATTAGCTGTCTTAGTAGCCTTTAATTCCTTGATGGTTGTGATGTATACCTGCAGGTGCTGGAGCCTCTGCTCTTTCATGTACATTCTGACATGTGTTGGCGCCCTCTCACTAGGAGTGGGTACAAGTGCTCGAGTAACATCACACGCTTCTTTTTGATTTCTTTCTTTTTTGTCAAATGTATTTATAGCTGCTAAAAAGCTCTTTGGTTTTTAATGTTGCCAGGTCAACCTGCCCACTCTACACTCAACAGCTCTGGGATGAGAAGGGTTTCAGCCGGGAAACAGGTGAGAGAACAGAAGTGGGAATGATGGAGGAGAGCTGGGGAGGGAAAGCAATAGCAAGCAGGAGGTTCGAGGTAGAGTACGTTTGTGAGAGGGAAGAGGACAAACGAAAGGTTGAAATGAAAGAATACAATCAGAAGAGCGTTCTGGAGTTCATGATGATGAGGATGATGTAGGATAAGCTTTCTTTCTACTCTTTAACCCCGGCACTCCTCTCAGAAAGTGATGTCCTGACATACCCTTTATCTTTTTCTTTTTTTGCACATGAAAAATCGTGTGCAATCGTTTATGCTTCTCACCATTCGTGTGTGTGTGTTTACACTGTTTTGAGCTTGCCAGCTGCCAGTGTGTAGCACTCAGTCCAGCACAGGCGAAGCCTAATTACAGACGCACGGCTACAGATTTAGCCGGCATGCTAACCATAACGGAGGAGGCAGAAGGGAGGGGATCACTTGGAAAAGTCACGGCTGGACTGGAGCTTCACAAGAGTGGACCACAGGGACAAGGGAGGAGGAAGAAAGAGGGGGGTACTCTATTTCTGGATTTGCTGCTCTCATTATTTATCACAGTAGAAGTTTCGGCATGAAGAGGAAACCTGCAATTGACTACATGCACCAACACAGCCCCCACCTCACCCACTCCCTTTCCACCCACGCCTCATCTTCTGCCACTGGGTGTCCAAAATGTCAAACAGTTCATGTACACAACTACATTTGCCCCATTGGTATGCACCGGCATTGGCCTAACTGTTATTATAACGCACTTGTCTTCAGCAGTAACACCCTGGGTGACACGGAGAGCGCACGTCTCATTACAGGGACAGATTCCTCTCGTGTCTGACATGCACTAAACGACAGAAAGTTTTCCAGGTTGTCAAGATGAAACTCTGCATGCAAAGTGTGCACGTACGTGCAAGCGGGCGCACGCATGCATGAAAGTTACTGTGTATGCGTGCGCGCAAGTGTGTGACGGACAGTTTGAGAGACCAGGGAGGGTTGGCAGTTAAACTCTGAGCTCACCCACGACTCTACCACTTCCACCCACGGTGTCCTCTATACAGCTGCTCTCACTGAGCCAAACTCACACTTCTCCTTTTCTCTCTCTGTGCTTCTCTCCATCACTCTCTTCCTCCCTCACCCATCCATCTTTACTTATATACTTCATGTTCCGTGTCTAATTTTCCTCATATTCTCGATTTTTTACCTTCTAACCGCCTCATTCACCGACTTTACTTCAGTTTCGAAACTTTTCACGCAGTTCATCCCTTCCCATGGCCTCAACAGACGTGGGATAAATATGTCACATGTGGAAGATTTGACTCATCCTAATCATGCAACAAAATAAAATTCACAAGATTCAGTGTTTGAACCTGGGCTCTAAAGACAAAAGAAAAGCGCTCCGCTGACAGAAATAAACTCATAAAATCAAATTTAGAGTTCAGTCTCGTTTTTAACACGATTTGTGTTCATTCAATTACCGTATAAATAATCCATCAGCTGTTTGCACGAAAAGATGAGTCAGCGGTGAAAAAGAAAAAGTCATCGGCGAGAACAGAGGAGCTGACTCACACAACAACAGATCGCTCTCCAAATGATCTCAGGATTCATCACCAGTAATTAGTGGTCAGGATTTGTCTCCATTGACAAAAAGAACTTGTTCAGATTTTAGAATCCCACACCGGAGCTTCAGCACTTTTTGTCAGCTTCATAATAAATGTCTATTTAGTCTATTTAGTGCAGCAGCTGCCCTCCAGACGCCGCCAGACAAAATTGACAAAATTGGAATTTTTTTTGAATATGGCAAGAACAGTTTCAGCGATAGCGTTGGGGAGCAATTTTGTCATGTGCCCTTAAAATGATTTTCATAATTTAAAAATAGGCCGTCTAACTGCACACACACACACACACACACACGCAAAAAATGGCTACTTTTTTCCCCCCGTGTCCTGACTGGATGTAAAGCAATCAGAACTGATGTCTGAGTGGCGAAAACAAGCCTTACAGTTCTACTCTCACAGGTGGAGCGTTACAGATTCAGCTAAAACGCCCCGCCTGGTATCAAAACTTTATTAGAAATGCTTTCGGTTGTTTTAAATCCCAAAGAACACGGAAAGGAAGAGGTGGGAGGAAAAAAGTTCACAAAAATAAACAAAGGATGCAGAAAGAAAAGGGTCAAAAATACAACAGAAGCAAGATATCACTGCACCAAACAACATAAGGATATATAACAAGGCAATTAGACATTTTAGCTGACAACAGCAACAGGTTTTGATGAAGCCTCTTTAAACTTTATTAAAGCTTTAATATGGCTGAAAACAAGGTGAGACGTATAAAACAAAGGATGTTTTAGGAGTTGTACCAAAAGCTGCAAGGAGACATCTGAGTGAGGGGCCATTGTGTTGCACTGATGCACAAATTCTGCAGGAAGGAGTGATCTAAGAATTCCCTCCCTTTGACACGGTTGTGCAAGTTTTGATTTGAAAGAATCAAAGGAGCATGTAGAGAGTAACTGATGCTAAAGGTGGCAAAAACATGTGTGTCAGCATCTACTTACATTTTTGTGAGGAGAAAAAAAATTGCAAAACAAAAACTTCAACAGAACATCGAGGTGAAGGTGAAAGTGGAGAAAAAAACCAACATTTGATGGTTTCAGATAATTTGATGTATCATCATCATCATCATCAGCTTTATTTGTATAGCACTTTTAACATCTAAGGGATACCCAAAGTGCTGAACACTACACATTAAAAACATTCACAAAAAAAAAGATTGTCTAAAAAAGAACACTACTATTGACAATAAGAACACTAAACCATAAAGTGACACCACTAATTACTGTGCAATGTGCTTAAAAGCTAGTGTGTAAAAATGCATCTTAAGCCGTTTTTTAAACACTTCGACTGAGGAAGCCATTCTGATGGTTAGTGGCAAAGCGTCCCACAGCCTTGGTCCTGCAACTGAAAAAGCTCTGAAAAAAAGGTACATGTGTAAAACTAGTGTCACAAATATTCTGGACAGTTTATCCGGAGTCGGGTCGCAGGGGCAGCAGCCTGAGCAGACTTCCCTCTCCCCAGCTACTTGGGCCAGCTCTTCCAGGGGAATCCCAAGGCGTTCCCTGGCCAGCTGAGAAACATAGTCCCTGCAGCGTGTCCTGGGTCTTCCTTTAGGTCTCCTCCTAGTTGGACGTGCCCGGAAAACCTCACCAGGGAGGCGTCCAGGAGGCATCCTAACCAGATCCCTGAGCCACCTCAACTGGCTCCTCTCAATGTGGAGGAGCAGCGGATCTACTCTGAGATCCTCGCGGACGACCAAGCTTCTCACCCTATCTCTAAGGGAGAGCCCAGACACCCTGCGAAGAAAACTCATTTTGGCCGCTTGTTTTTGCGATCTTGTTCTTTTGGTCACTACCCAAAGCCCGTGACCATGGATGAGCGTTGGAGTGTAGATCGCTGTAATTGTTGTGTTAAATTCCCACATCAGTGATTTGGTCATTAACTTAGGGTTGAAGATCGATAATGCCCTTTTGCTTTAATGGTCACATAAATGGAGTTGTAGCATCTTCCTTCTATCATCTAAGATGCTTGGATAAGGTTAAACCACTCCTGTCTAGACGCGACCTTGAGATCGTCGCGCATGCATTCATAACTTCATGACTGGACTACTGTAACTCTGTCTTACTTGGAGTGAGTTGGACTGCTTTAGCTCGTCTGCAGCTTGTCCAGAAGGCTTCTGGACATTCCTGGACCACTGACAAGCGTTTGAACATGCTACACCGATATTGGCAGCTCTACATTGGCTACCTGTCTCTTTTAGGATACATTTTAAAATTCTTTTATTGGTTTATAAATCGTTGAATGGTTTGGCTGGCTCACATGCGGTTGTACGTTCCCTCTCGTTCTCCCGCTCTGGTTACTGAACACGAGGATAGAGCTTTCTCGCTGACTGCTCCAAAACTTTGGAATGACATTCCATTAGATATTCATCAGTCCTGTTCTGTGGCCGTTTTTAAGTTGAGGCTGAAGACCTATTTTTATAATTAGGCTTTTAACTCTTATATTATTGCTATTTTATTCTCATTTCTTAGTGTTTATTTGCTTGTATTGTTTTACTGGCCTCAGCTGGATTTGATGTATTGTTTTTTATTCATGTCTGTAGCTCTTTGGTGGAATGTGTCTGTTAAGCGCTTTATAAATAAACTTCGTGTCGAGATCAAACGGTGAATCGAGAGCTTCGCCTTTTGTCTCAGCTCTCTCTTCACCACCACACACCGGTACAACGCTGCATACACAATTGAAATAGGATCCAGTGAACAAAAGATCTTGTGTCTTGTAAAGTTTAAATATCTCATCTTTTCTTTTTACTTTTAATTGACACAATACAGTTATGTGGAACCTGCTGACAGGAGAATAAAACTACTTTAAAATTAATTTACTCTCTCCTGTTTTAGATCTTTTGGTGCTCATGTTCCGTTTTTAGTCAAATGAAAGATCCCAGATATGAGAGAAAGCGTTAGTATTCATTTATTAATCTTTTTTCGTGAGTCTACATTATAATGAACAATATGCAAGCCCTCTGTTGATGGTAGCACTGCAATTAAAAAGCCATTTTTGCTTCCATGGTAACTCTTAGCAGCTTGTCCACCAAGGTGTCACGTCTCCACCACCTCTGATTAGAGCTTAGAGGTTTTTTAGAATAGATGCTTCATTTAATCAAATGTTCTTCTTTCTTTTGTATAAATCTTCTCTTTGACGATCTGACGGTTTAGGGTCTGTCCTGTTGATGTTGTGACATCAGGGATATTTTATTTGTTTCCAAGTAAAAAACTTATGGAGAAAATTTTTTAGGGTGTTTTAACCTGCTTGAATCAGAGATTTTAATACTTTTATGAATGCGTTGTTTGGTTTTTAAACGTCAGTAGAACCAAAGGCCTCTTTGACACACTTAGTTCACCACGTCTTATTAAAACTGAACGTACAACCACCAAAATACCAGTGGGTTAAAGTAATACCCACAGTCGTAGAGTTTAAATAAGTTTTGTTTCTGCAACTCTTTGGAAACAGATTGTGGAGTTTACTCAAATCTTTGTACATATATTTTCTGTATGTAACAATATATCGATGGCATGAGTACAACTATTAAGTTGTAGATAATGAGGACACAGCTTAACCCCAAACCTCACCTTAAGCAGCACCACACACCGCTGGTTTGAGCTCTGCCATGTCAGCAGTGCAGTCTGGGAAATGAGGAGTGGGTGGGTGTATGACCCGACGACCTATCAACAACTGGCTCAGGGCTCAGCCGCGCACCATCGACAGCATCTCCCCGCGCTGTGCTGCAGCTCGATCGATCGCCCTCGTTTTCTCATGTACAGAAGGAAAACCAACTGTTTTACAGTTGTGTTGCAAGACGTCTGTGAACTGGGGGAGGTGGAGAGGAAACTGCATCGCAGATGGTTGTTGTGTTTCTTGAACACTCAACAGTTTACTCACCTTCTGGGCTTGTTATCAGTTCTACATGATATTTTTAATGAGTAAATGGATACGAGCTTATTGCTCATTAGACTATAATATAATTAACCCTGCTGCATGTGACTGGCTCCATCTGAAAAGCACATTTCTGCATTTAAATCATGTTTTTCACCAAGTGAGTAATACAGTTAGATATTTTAGTTTAGTGTTTGCTGGTGTCAAGTTACAATGACATTTTATTATTATCTTGTTTTCTTATATGTTAGTCCTTTTTCAGTGATGCTGGAAACGGGTTGCTTAGCAACGTGTCACTCTAATCTGACAACTTTTCTCAGTAACCAGTGATTTAATGCTTTATGACTTCCAAACAGCTGCACAAACACTAACATCTGTAGTCGGCATTTTTACTTCTGTATACAATCAAAACATCAGAATAGCCAAAGTTCCACTTTAAAGTGACTGTGTGTATTTTCCCTGGCGATAGGGGGCAGTATATACCTAAATCATTGCAAGCACGTGGTATTTTTGTGTTCAAGTGAGACCTTACCAACGAATTTAGCGAAGCAGATGGACGATTCTTGCTGTGTGGTTGATCGTTCGGCCCGTGGGAGGCTTGATAAAAAGTTTTCTTGGAATTTCCTCCGTAAAGGACCGCCAAATACAAAAGAGATAATTGCGGATGACCCGACTGTCCGAAGAAAGCCTGGATTCCTGCAGCAATGGACTGTTTGAGGCTAATTTGTTCATGGTAAGTGCTTGTGACTAAGTGTTTGTTAATTAGAGAAGATGTTTTTAAAAATATTCATCTTCGTTTGGTTTAAATCCAGGGAGTCATTGTTTTCACGTTCTGATTCAGGTGTCTCAACCCGCGATCATTATAAGAATAAAAAAATAAATAAATAAGAACACTGACTAATGAAGACTTACCTGACTTTGCAGTCGCAGTAAGGATTTATCCATTTTCTTTGACAATCACCTACAGGTGATGTGAATCATGCTGTTACGCTGTTCGTCAGAGCTGACTCCTGCTTTCTGCACGACCATGAGTTTCTGTTTTGCAGAAGAGATCGGCCAAACTGTCCTTGAAACACAATAATCGTAGACCTCCAGACGTTTGAAAGCCTTTAATTCTTCATGAGTGAAGGGTCCAGAGCTTCTGTTAAACAGGAATAAATGTCTCCCCAGCAGAGTTGTGGAAAAAACACCAGCGAATCGGACCAACGTTTTCCGTCATCCCAGAGCTCATACGGGCTTTTAATAACTTTATGTTTGTCTTCATTACAGATTTTAAGTTTCTCTCTAAACATCCTCTTCTATGTAGACGTTAAAGTGTTTGCATATTGGGGAAACTCTCGTGAAAATGTAGGTTGCGTATTGAGAGCAGGTCATAGTGTGTGTTCTTGCCACACAGCCACTCGTGCATGCACACAACGATGAAACAAGATGTCAACAAAGATCCTCCTGTAGCTACACCTAGCTGCCGGCGTTCAGTGTGTTCATAGAGCTCTTCATTTAAACCTCCTGTAGAGGGCGAGGGGATCAGTAAATGTGTTTTGTCCACATAGGCTCCTGTAGAAGGAAACATGGTGTCGCCCAGAGACTTAAGCCGGGCGTACACTGTGACTTTTTCACTCGTAGCGTTCAGCTTCAGCTCAAACTGTACGACTTCCTCGCAGAGCAAATCTCACGAGTCATGTGCTCACACTGTACGACCCAGTTCTCGGATGCGACCTGACTGCTCACACTGTACGTCTGGCATGAACTCGTCGCAGCTAAAGAAAAGTATATATGACGCAACACGTTAGTCTGAGTACGGGAGGACGAGGACAGCATTTGGAACAGAAGCGTACTCTGTTGCTTCATGACAAGCGCTGCTTGTTGCGACGGTTAAAAAATCAATCTGACATAAAAATAAAAGTCTGGTTTGTTCCTTAAATAACAAAATAACAACGAAAACATATTATTTATATTATATTTGATCCACTTTTGATCAAAATCGATAAATTACCAGCATTTCAGGCTGTTAAATGAAGAAAAAAAGTTTATTCTTCATCAAAACAAAGCAACGCTGCTTTTATTTTGAAAGTGGGTTAGCTATTTGGTTTGTTTTCGCTTCCACTTCCTTCATTTACGCTACTGCTTCTGTGTTTGCACATGCGCCGTGTGCGGTTCTGATACTTTTTGGGTCGCAGACGCTCGCAGCGCCGCTTCAACAGTGCGACACCCTCACGAGGGACGAGCAAAATATCAAACACGCCAAAAATCCGTGCGAGCTTACGATTGCTGATCGGTAGCTGGTCATGTGGTGTTAATCGCCTCTCGTAACCCCCTGTATAGTACACGACGCTCAGCGCAAAACTCACCCCGATCTCGTACATTCTCGCACGAGGAGAAAACCGGCTCAAAAAAGTGAAAAAGTCGCACAGTCAACGCCCGCCTTTAGACCCGCACACATGTATTTTAGACCCGGTTATGGTTCTACTGAATGTTACAAAGCCGTCATTATTTTTAATGACTGTGCATCATTGAACTCATTTTCAACATTTTGATGGATTTTTCTAGTAAAAACTACACATTGTCACTTTAATGGTCTGGAGATACGCTGCTGACGTTACTGCTAAAAATTCACTTCCAATAAAGTGAGTGGGGTTTTTTAGGGGAGAGGGGTCCTACAGCTGCTGAATGTATCTAATGACGTAACTTCCATCCATCCATCCATTTTCTGCCGCTTATCCGGAGTCGGGTCGCGGGGCAGCAGCTTAAGGAGGGAAGCCCAGACCTCCCTCTCCCCAGCCACTTGGGCCAGCTCCTCCGGGGGAATCCCAAGGCGTTCCCAGGCCAGCCGAGAGACATAGTCCCTCCAGCGTGTCCTGGGTCTTCCTTTGGGTCTCCTCCCGGTTGGACGTGCCCGGAAAACCTCACCAGGGAGGCGTCCAGGAGGCATCCTAATCAGATGCCCGAGCCACCTCAACTGGCTCCTCTCGATGTGGAGGAGCAGCGGGTCTACTCCGAGCCCCTCCCGGATGGCCGAGCTTCTCACCCTATCTCTAAGGGAGAGTCCAGCCACCCTGCGAAGAAAACTCATTTCGGCCGCTTGTATCCGCGATCTCGTTCTTTCGGTCACTACCCAAAGCTCGTGACCATAGGTGAGGGTAGGAACGTAGATCGACCGGTAAATTGAGAGCTTCGCCTTCCGGCTCAGCTCTCTCTTCACCACGACAGACCGGTACAACACCCGCATCACTGCAGACGCAGCACCAATCCGCCTATCGAGTTCCATCTTTCCCTCACTCGTGAACAAGACCCCGAGATACTTAAACTCCTCCACTTGGGGCAGGACCTCGCCCCTGACCTGGAGAAGGCATTCTACCCTTTTCCGACTCATGAAGTAACTTAATTACTTTTAAACTCAAGTAATTACTAAAGTGTCTTAGTTACTTTGTAAAGGATAGATCAGTAAGCAGATTTTACTCAAACTCTGCAATATACTTTTCTTCAAAGAAATGTTTTAATTTCTAATTGAACACGACAGATTAAACGATTTTTACTGTGACAACAATAACGTTTAAGATCAATTTTGCGTCAAAGTAGTTTATGAAGCCCTGAACAAAGTTGAAAGGAGCTGAATCATGTCCCAGCATGCAACAGACAGGAAACAGGAGAACATTCTGCACAGATCATCAGTTCATCATCAACCTCAAACAAATATCTAATCGTTAAAAAAAAAAACGTCTAACTGACAAGATCGAGGACTTCCGCTCTGGTAGTCAGGTAGCAGAGCAGCTCGACAGATGGTGATGGTGTTTCACTCTTGCTAATCACAAAAGTCACACTCAGCAGGGTGGCTCTCCGTGTTTACAGGGATGATTCTTCGGCCAAAGCAACAGCGTTCGAGGAGCCTCGTCGGTGTTGATTTGTTACTAAGACCTGACCTTTCATTCTGACAGGAGCATGGGAACATAGCATGAAAAAAAAAACTTCCCCAAAGCTTGAATAATTTATAATATATTCCTCTGGTACTTTCAGTTTGACATGATTTCAGCAACTTGGTGATACTGAACCCAGGCGGTGGGAGTTCGGTCTAACACGATCTCTGTCACACCTGCCTGGACACATCCCCACCCCCCGAAAGAAAAACAAGACCTCTGTTGTTTCAGTTTGCAGATTTTAATTCATCTACAACAGATGGAAGCAGAAAGATGTGATTTACAATGTTTGAGACGCTCACCCATGCTTCAGATCAGAGAAATGTACTAATGCGTTGCTCAGAGGCTGTTAAAGGCTTTAAACATCTGACAAACAGAGAAAAGTACAAAGATCATCACAGTAAAAAACGTCAGCGTAAAATCAATACTTCCCCTGCAGAAGCTGAGGTTAAGACTTGTTCGTATCGTGGATCTGAATCAACAGAAACAAGGTGAAGCAGAGAGGAGCTGTGGTTGTTTTTCTGTCGTCGACTTTGGACAATTCTGATAAAAATCAGTCGCAGGCAGCTAAAAGATGAACACACGGCTGAAGGAGGGACTCTGCTTTGTCGGTGTGATGAGCAGCACGAGGGTAATCTTCCCACATCTTTAGGTAGTGCTGAGGAGTTTCAGGAGAAATGGTTAACATGAAAATTGTTCCACATAAGTAACTTTTTATGTTGTTTGTTAAGCAGCAGAATTATTTTAGAGACGGAAGAAACAGAAAAACCAAATTCTTATAGAGATAACGGATGGACGTACGGGTGAACAAAACGACAGGAAGTCATTGTTTGTTTCCTGTTTCCGTTAAACACTCTTCACCTAATTCTCAGACATGAATAAACTAGGTTATGAAGGTTTAATAGAATGATTAAATCAACAAAATCTAGTTTTATTTTACAGTTTCTAATTCTGATGTTGCTGTAATGATGAGGAAAATATTTCATAATTGTTTATTTGTAAAATTTGTTTTTTCTATTAGTTTATCTTATTCATTATTGTATTTACACATGTTTTTATGGAGCCAGCTTTATGATTTCTGTTCTATTTATTTATTTATTTTTACTGGTGAGTCTAATTTTAGTTTAGTGTTTTTTTGGTCTTTTTTGAGTAATTTTTACATTTGTAATTTTTTTTATCGTTTTATATTTTCCAAACAAAGGTAGGGTTGTAGTAATTAAAAATGCATAAATGCAGCCCACCCCCAAAATATATTTAAAAAAAAAATAAAAATTTAAAGGATCAATATTAATGACAGAAAATAACTTTGTTGGATGTTTACTGGGAAAATAAATAAAAATTCATACACTGCTGCAGTGCTGTGCTGTAAAGTCATTTTAAACCCTATTTAAAAAATGTAAGCGTTCACACAATGTAAAATAAAAATAAAATGAAGGTGTTAGATCAAAAGTGCATTATAAGTAAACAATTACCATAAAGCAGCAAAAAGGTAGAGAAATCATAAACTATTGTCCATTCTACAGCATTGCATTAATTTTCAGTACACAAGAGACGGTTAAATAAATGAACCTAAAACCATAAATTCAAATTTACACAGATTTTCCTGTAAGCTTGGCCTCCTATGAGATACAAATAGTTTCCATACATCTTAGTACCATACGTTCATACGTACACTCCTGCAGGTTTTACCGTACATGTGACGGATGGATACACACACCCTCTCTGTGCTGTTTCTGGTCATCTGTGCTGTATTATTTAGTGAGAACAAGTCCTAATCAGCTTACTTCCTTGGGCATCAGTCTGTGGCCGACGGCACAAAAAGGCCTCGCTGGGACCACCGCAGCCTTTCCTGGGACACTCTACCCCATTAAACACCACACACGCACACACACACACACACACACACACACACACACACACACACACACACACACAATCACAAACATTTTCTGACACATTTTGGGTTGGCACATCCTCGATCTAATGCTTCGCTGAAACTTTTTTTTCTTCCTTCCAGTGAGTCATCAGTCACTTTTTTCTTCATTTCTCTTCTTTTATTTCAAAAACTGACTTTTGATTGATTAAAAACACGGAAGTGTATTTTTTTTATGTCACAAATCTCCAAAATCAAACCTGAAACTGCTCGTGCGTTTTTCTACCAACCACCAATAATGTCCGAAAGAAGCGACTCACACTTGGTGCTTGATAACCGATTAGAACAAACCACTCTGAACGCAGACAAGATCTTACAGGTAGTGGATTTTCCAACCTGTGCAGAGCTTCACCCCAGGAGGTCCGATAACCAGCTGCAGATTGTGACATCTTTGCTACCACGGAGAGACACTTCAGTCTTTTTCTGAGACGATCTGTTAACGACCAGTGTGACTTTCTGCTATCTGCTGCATTCTTTTTTGCAGATAGACGCGAAAAGACGTGAATTTCTGGGTCAGTGTTGTGGGTAGACCATATCTCAGCATTCTGAGGTGGGCCTTTTTTACATGGTTGTGTCTTAGTCACACACTGATGGGAAAGATGAGAGGTGTGTGTGATAATGTGTGTGTGCATTCGATGGCCCCTTTAGATTAAAAAAATGCTTTCTGTGCATTCTCTGTGCGACTCTTTTAAATTTTTGCTCTAAACTGGTGTAAAAATTCTCATTTAAGTGGAAAACGAAGCCCGTTTCTGCTCGGTGTGCACATATTTATCTAAACACCCGCGTTGAGTTCAAATATGAGATTTATTTGAATATGATAAGTAGTTATTGTAAACAACAAATGAGTCATGAAGTCATCAAGCGTGATTGCAGAAAAGAAAGTCTTTGTTTTACTTGTTGCCACGTTTCACGCTGAACCCAAAGAACAAAGATCTGGATTATTACCATGGTGACAGGTGAGCCTTTGTGTCTTGCAGGATGAGACTCCCAAGCGGATCTCGATGCAGGTGCTGCAGCCAGCGCTCTCATCAGTTTCACTTCTCTGTTTCCATGTCCTTACCCACCCACCCACCCCTCGCCTCCCCCTCCCGAAGCCCTTCCTGCCCGCCTGAGAAACAGAGGCTTGGCCTTGCCGCGTTGACCTCACCCTCAGACCCCAGGAGACTGTGTCCATTACTGTTTCCAGCTGTCTCACTGTCCAGCCTGTTAGTCCTGCTCAGACCAAAATAGCACCGTCCACTCGCCCTCACATCCTCTCCCTATTAGCTCTCACATATGCCCTCACTGTCCCTGCCATTGTTTAATAGGAGGGCTGGCTGCAGACGGTTAATGGTATGGCACAGGCTTTACAATGAAAACAAACAGGGTGGAAATCCAGTGAATTCACCCAGGATTTATTAACAACACTCACCGTATATTTATTCTAAAGCCGTGTGAGAATCCTAATGGGAAGCTGTCTTTCTGGGGGGAATTTGTCAGGAATTATAAGCCAGAAATACCACCTTAAGCTTTAACAATCTGTTCAATTGTATACATTTCTTGTGTTTTCATGGAAATTATTTGGGAATGATTTAAAAAAAAAATTCTTTAACGACTTTTTATGCTTTGGAAACAAGATGCAGCTGATGTGTTTCTGCAGGAGTTCAGAGGAGATGTGGGAAAAACAGAGGAGATGGGAAAATAGGAATAAAGCTGTGCAGAATAATCAATGGTTGGTGTTTTAGGAAGTGCAGGTGAACTAGGATGATTGTGTACATCTCAGGACCCTGGATAAGAAGAAAGCCCTTCAAATGTTGAAAAATATTTCCAGCCCTTAAACAGTTATTGATATTTGTTAGCATGCTGAAAAATCGAATTTAGGTTTTTATTTTTTCTAATAAAGATTTCAGTAATTATACTTTTATTAGACGTTCCTGCTACAGTTGTTGTTGGATTCGATGCGAGTTTGAGGTAGAAAAGTTTACAGTAACTAAATGAATAATTGATGATCTTTCTCACTGTAAAACATTCCATCTACGTCACAATCTAAAACCAAAACTTTCACAAAACTAATTATAACAACAGAAATACAAATCCGATGCTGTCCGTAAGTCCCCCACCCACAAAATCACACGTTGTTTGTCCGGCATTCCAAATTTTAACCAAAAAAAACAATTTTTACCAAAAGCTGTTTATGCATTCAGAAGATAAACTCTGCTACATCACATTGTGCTATGCAAATCAGGTGCAGGTAATGAAGCTTTTGCAGTGTGAAAAGGCCAATTACCCTCGTATGTGGTGGCTGGGACAAGAGTGTGCTCGGGCTCCCTCCAGGCTAAAGACAGAAGCTAGTAAACACCTCATCAGCTGATGACATACACATGGAGCTGGGAATCCGTGTGAAACACACTCACAAACACACACTTCCATCTTAAATGGTGCACTTTAGCCGATAAAGAAACATACTTTTATATGAATGTAAACACAAACAAGGCAGGGTGTTTACTTTGTTACAGACTGAAGAATTTTAAATAGATTAATATGTGCAGCTCAGCAGCCGATGAGTTGGGCGGAGATGGGAATAAATATCCCTCCTTTGTCTTCTTTTGTCTTAACTGTTTTCTGTTCGTTCATCGTGCTCTTGGCTGTTTGGTTAAGGACCTGTTGTGTCTTGTCTTGAGTTCACATGGATAAAAACACGATTTTTCCCCCTGATGCACAATAAGTCAGAGAAAGATGAAGCGTGGCTCAGTGTTCATGAGACAATATTCATCAGACTGGAGAGGAGAGCGCTGACATGCAGCAGGAGGCCACTTATGTCACCAGTTGCAGAGGATCGTGGGTAGGGAGGTGAAAATTAAAGCACGCAGGCGGCGTCTTGCACCTCAGCCTTGACTGAACCCCCCACCCCTCCCTCTCTTGTCCTCGCTGGTGTCAGTAGCCTGTAAATGTACAGGAGGGGTTTTGTTGGGGGGTGCAGGTGAGTCGCAGGTGTAGCCATGCATATTTAGGGTGTTTCATCATGGGTTTGAGAGGCACCGGAGCACAGGCTGTTCCTCCCAGCTCGTCAGACAAATGACTCTGATGTCTCGTTGTGTAGAGAAGGGCGTGTGGACCGGGAAGATGAGAAAACCTGTTGGGTGAGTCAACTAGCGTGTGCAAGAGAAATGCATTGTTTCATGAATATTAGGGGAGAATTATTCCAAATGTGTTGTGTGGAAGCTTCTTGTTGTGTGAAAGGAGCGTAGCAGAAAATATTGCACTTGGCCCGGTTCACATGGTAAGATTTTTTAATTATTGGCCAACAAGTTGGTAATGTCCGACTGTCCAGCGTGTTTCCACAAACACTGCAGTGTGTGCTGTGAAGCAACATGGCAAAAACTGCACACAAACCAATGTCACACACAAACATTCCCAGGTCAGACGGAAAATCTGAGCAAACAAACACAACAGAAGAGGAGCGCACAGCGTACGTCTTTCACCTCGCTTTCTGATTGGCTAGACATCACATTCAACAGCACGTCCGTTTGTCCCTGGTGGGCGACTGGTGTTTAGTGCTATCTTGTTTCCTCTGGGAATGCGTGTTCCAGTTCCGGCGGACACAGACCCAGGGATGATAACCGACGGGAGGGGTGAGTGTTCTGTGACCGTATCTGTGTTCAAAAGCTAGCTTGTTTTGTAGATTTGCTGTTGCAGCTTTAAATGTCAATAAAGAACAAATTTCCATAAAACAATGTTTTTAGAAAATATATTTCAAGTAGTATGTTTGATGAATCCACAATTTTGCTCATAAATATTTTTGGTAAGATGAAGAGTAATGTGATTACTCAGAAACCCTCGCTGCAGATGGTGAACAGTAAAAACTGAAAACCAAAATTGCACAAATGATGTGAGAAACTCCATGTTTTTTGTTTACATGACGAATAACCTCAGAATAAGTTTTGCCCAGCCCTCTGACTGAGAGTGCATGTGTGTGTGTGTGCGTGCGTGCGTGTGTGTGTGTGTGCGTGCGTGCGTGCGTGTGTGTGTGTGTTTCATTCACTTCCTATCTTGACCTACGTGACTCAGCGTGGGGTTTATGTGGTTGTATAGTCGGGATGCCCTCGGATATAAACCATAATCATCTTCCTTTCCATGTCTCAACATTAAAGGCTGCTTCTTTTTTCTCTACTGTGTAATAATAGGGAACATCCAATTCTTGCTCTACAACAGCGTGTAACTTTGTACAAATCACATGCCCATCAAGAAGCTGTGCATCCTCGCCGGTGTTTATTTCATTGAGGTTTTTTTTTCCAGCTTACTTTTAAAAGAATTTCCGTGAAGGTGAGTGAGTTTTGGTTGATATCAGGAATAAGGATGGAGGAGGGCAATGGATGGAAACACACAGCGAAGGTCGGTGCTCTGCTGTCACTCCGTCTCACCGAAGGAGTGACAGGATGTACGAATCTTTGAGAAAGTCTACAAATAAAACAGCGAGAGGAGGGAGGAATCTGTCTGTCTCACCAGCAGTGAGGAGGATGGGAAGAACTTGGACCTCACTACACACACACACACACACATGCACGCACGCGCACACACACACACACACAGATGCATTTCCATGCAAACAACTTGGCCAGGCCGGGCGGTTAGGTGGGAGGATGTAAGGCAGAGGGCAACACCCTTATGTGCAGCTTTGTTGTGTGACACATAGACAGCCCACCCTAACATTCCCTCCCCTATATTTGGCCTTGAATACAATTGCAGGTTTGAGAGTGACAAATCGGACTGAGGCAGGCAGGCAGACTCAACTGAGTGCAAGGGCAAAATTATAAGAGTAGAAAAGGAAAACACTGCAGCCGAGTAGCTGTTTGCAACAAGATCATGTGAAGTGAAAGCTTATTTTATTGCTATAAACTCATAAATGAAAGCTACGTAGAAATGCATCTTAATCAGAAATCTACATAATCCAAAAGTCCTAGTGCTCATTCATTCAGCCATGCTGGGGAATGTTATAGCGTAAATACTAGTTAAAGCAGAATGCATCATAATACTAGTTATTTAACTTGTTCTGATAAGTATACTTATTTTTTATTGACTATTATACATGTGAAACTCAGAAAATTAGAATATGATGCAAAAGTTCATTTACTTCAGTAACTCAACTTAGACTGAGAGACCATCTAAAGGCTCAGAAACCCTTTGCAGTTCCATTGTATTTTTCTTGTTTAATACACAGTATAGCAATGAATTGAATTGCTGACAATTTCAGCGTCACACAGTCGCCATCTTCAGAGCCGGATAAACATTGGACCATCCGGTTGTTGGTCTCACCGAAACCACCGCACTTCCCTGGGTCCTTTGCAGGTGTTTTGGATTAATTAACTAATTATTGTGTGACACTTCAAGTCTAGAATATTGAACCTTTTCACAAGATTCTAATTATCTGAGATTTTGAATGTGGGGTTTTCATCAGCTGTAAGCCATAATCATCACAATTATAACAAATAAAGGCTGAAATATCTGGCTTTGCATGGAATGAGTCTATTTCCTATTTTAGTTTCACCTTTTAATTAGAATTACTGAACTAAATGAACTTTTGCACCATAATCTAATTTTTCAAGTTTCACCTATAGAAGGCACTTTTACTTTTTTCATGCTTTGGTAATTAATACTATAATAAACGTTTAGTAATAAGTCCTAGATAGTAGACTTAGTCATCTAATGCAAGTTGGTTCTGGGATAACAATACAATGAAATGTGTTGAATGAGTAAACTGAGTAAGAACTGAGTGTGTGTGTGTGTGTGTGTGTGTGTGTGTGTGTGTGTGTGTGTGTGTGTGTGTGTGTGTGTGTGTGTGTGTGTGTGTGTGTGTGTGTGTGTGTGAGAGAGAGTGCGTGCATGCCTGCGTGTGTGTGCGCGCGTGTGTGCGTGCATGCGTGTGTGTGTGTGCCTGCATGCGTACATACATGTGTGCGTGCTTCTGTGTGTGTGTGCGTGCGTGCATGCATGCGTGTGTGTGTGTGCCTGCATGCGTACATGCATGTGTGCGTTCTTCTGTGTGTGTGTGTGTGTGTGTGTGTGTGTGTGTGTGTGTTAGGGTAATTACACAGTGGTGAACTGGTGGTGGGACAGTAAATCAACTGTAGAATTACTTGGATTGGTCAGCACTCATCATCAGGGAGGGACACACTCCAAGAAAAAACTGTGTGTATGTGTGTGTGTGTGTGTGTGTGTGTGTGTGTGTGTGTGTGTGTGTGTGTGTGTATGTGTGTGTGTGTGCGCGAGAGAGTGCGTGCATGCCTGCGTGTGTGTGCGCGCGTGTGTGCGTGCATGCGTGTGTGTGTGTGCCTGCATGCGTACATGCATGTGTGCGTGCTTCTGTGTGTGTGTGTGTGTGTGCCTGCATGCGTACATACATGTGTGCGTGCTTCTGTGTGTGTGTGCGTGCGTGCATGCGTGCGTGTGTGTGTGTGCCTGCATGCGTACATGCATGTGTGCGTTCTTCTGTGTGTGTGTGTGTGTGTGTGTGTGTGTGTGTGTGTGTGTGGGTGTGTATATGTGTGTGTGTGTGTGTGTGCCTGCATGCGTACATACATGTGTGCGTGCTTCTGTGTGTGTGTGCGTGCGTGCATGCATGCGTGTGTGTGTGTGCCTGCATGCGTACATGCATGTGTGCGTTCTTCTGTGTGTGTGTGTGTGTGTGTGTGTGTGTGTGTGTGTGTGTGTGTATGTGTGTGTGTGTGAGAGTGCGTGCATGCCTGCGTGTGTGTGCGCGCGTGTGTGCGTGCATGTGTGTGTGTGTGTGCCTGCATGCGTACATACATGTGTGTGTGTTTCTGTGTGTGTGTGCGTGCGTGCATGCATGCGTGTGTGTGTGTGCCTGCGTGCGTGCATGCATGTGTGCGTTCTTCTGTGTGTGTGTGTGTGTGTGTGTAATGTGTGTGTGTGTGTGTGTGTGTGTGTGTGTGTGTGTGTGTGTGTGTGTGTGTGTGTGTGTGTATGTGTGTGTGTGTGCGCGCAAGTCCATGCATCTTTGTACATCTCTGCACACCCTGAATGCTCCTGTCCACATATGGACACATGTTTCTGAGTGTGTCTGTGCACATTATAGCATGGGTGTGTCTGTGCACGAGTATATTTGTACGCACATAAATGTTGGCCGTGTGTCAGCGGAGCTCCTTACCCAAACAGGTCATGAAAAAAGGACTCCTCACGGCTGGTTTTCTCACCACAGCAGCCGCTCGGCCTGCAGCCTCCCTCTCACTGCTACTAAAAACTCTCCCCATAAAAAAAGAAATATTGTAGCAAGTCACTCAGAATCTAAAAACATTTCTCACATTTTATTGGATGGTTTACTGACAGGACTGTCATCAAATATGGTTTTGTTGTCTCAGAAATATTTTCTGTTTGTTTCAGGTATGTAATAAGGTCCTTTGCTTGTTTTATAAAAGCTCCAAAATGTACAAACACAACAATAAAACATTAGTTATTTATAGTTGAGTAAAAATAGTGAGGAATATCTGCAAAATGAATAACTGATGCAGCTTTTTATCAAACCAAATTACATAATATGTGTGCATTTTAACACTTTTAACCAAGTAATAATAAGGATGATAATAATAATAAAGGCACATTTTGACCAGATCTTTTAATTATCATTAAGGGTTCCTGAATTTAAACTAGATTAGATGGTGCTAAAAAACAAAAATTCAACCCTAATTTTTAGTTTTGGTTCAAAATTAGGATTAATCAGCATCCTAATTAATGATGCTACTATAAGTTCTGATTATGCAATAACTAAAGAAATGTCTGTGATATTTTTTAAAGAATAAAATAATTAAAGTATAGCTGGAACTAAATATTATTAGTCGTTTTGCGTTTTGTCTGAAGCCCGAGATGTCAGTGTAAGGTGACGTGACCTCAGAAGTGCAGAAACCAATAATGAGGCTATCCAACGACAGCATGGAAATAATAAACAATGAAACTTGTTTACACAGTGATAAATTAAAAAAAAATCTTTACGACTGCAAGTCCGAGCACCCTTAAGGATGTAGACCATCGTGTGATTAGCAGAAAGCCATGACCTCAGAGGATTAAATTATTAACCTAGTTAGCCTGAAAAACACAAAAGACAGGATGTGTGCAGTTCTCAGACGCAAACAAACAAAAATGTTTTGTGAAACTCAAACATTTAAAATAAAGAGTCAGTGGGGGTTTAAAACGATCACTTTATCTTTCCTTAGTTTGGTTAACTTGCAATAAAAGGACTGAGCGTGAGCCGTGTTCAGCATCATGGATACACTTAGGCTTTATTATAAGTCAGACCTGTTCTAATCTGTGCATAACCATGGTAACCAGGTTTCACTCACATTTCCATGAATTTATACTTTCTTTTTAAAAACGTCTTTTTCATTCATTTAAAGAGTTAAGTGTCTGCCCCGTAATCAGGAGGTTGCAGGTGTGTTGTAAAGCACCTTGGGGAGTTCTAGGACTCTAGAAGGTGCTTGTGACGATGCAAAAATACGGCTACCTGGAGGTAAATCAGCTGCAACAAAGCTCCCAAATACCAACACAAACACAGGCAACCCACCCCAATCAACCCAATGAATAGGTAACCATAATCCCAGCCTGTAGACGACCATTCACAGGTACAGTGTTACCGGGATTTATTATCTGTATGCATGGACGTGTGTGTGTGTGTGTGTGTGTGTGTGTGTGTGTGTGTGTGTGTGTGTGTGTGTGTGTGTGTGTGTGTGTGTGTGTCAGCGCTGTGACTGGTCTGACCAACCCTGCAACAGTGCTATGTTTTTGGTATCAGGAATTATGTGCCTAAAATAAGCCTGTTTCAAAAAGTCCCTGTTTGTGATGTCACAAAAGGTAAAATTAGAATAGAACCACCTCTTACTGCTGGAAAAGCAGCAGCTCTTCGCCGAGCCCCTATTGGCGCTTCTCAGCTAGTAGCAGCCTGACTGGGGGACGGGTGGGCGTGGCCAACTTCATCTTTTTTTCTTAAAGTGACAGAGCCCTGAAACGTTCTAGAAGGTACTGAAAATGTCAAGAATGAAACAGCTGAGATCACTTTAAGTGAGAGGGATTATTTCCCACAGCCTCCCTATCTTGAGTCTATGTAGAGCTGGTATGTACCAAGTTTTTTTCCAAAACTCCATTTTTGTTTAAATGACAGTTTTTCCCCAAAACAGCAGTTACATCTGGACAAAAGAAAGCCACAGTGTTTAAAAAAATGTCCAGCGTGTATACTGGGTTTCAGAAGACTGACCCACTTCAGGCTCAATCAGCCTTTTGCAAAACTAAAGCTTTGGAGATTTTCAGAAGCTGAACGTGTCCTAATGTTTAATTAGTTTCATCAAAACTTCTATGTATTTTATTAATTATAATAAATCCTTCACAATAAATACAAGTGAGTGGTTACAGCACATGTTAACAGAGGGGAGGTATTACAGGAATGTGCTTTACAAAAACAGTTTTCCATGGAATTTTTGGGCTTAATAGGATTTTATGAATGCTACATTAAAAAATAACTTTGTGCGGATCCTTATTTAAACCTGCTAATTGTGTTTGTGTATTTGTTGTGATGTGAAAACAGACACTTCTGCCAACCAACAAACTGTGACTAACTAGAAAAGTTCTAAAATGTAAGCATGCTTCAGCATGAGTCACAATCAAACACACACACAATCACAGGCTGTCCAAGTAATTGGACCCACTGATTATTGGCAATAAACAACAATCAGCCTGCTGCGTTGTGTCAGCGTATACCATCCTCCTCCTCTGCAAAGCCTGAAGGCTCAGCGTGGAGCCGCGCCGTTGTGTCCTTCCACTCTGTGTGTTCATGCATGATGAGGAGAAACACACACCTTCCTCCTGCTGCACACGGGACCCAGAGAGCGCCACACCTCAGGGCGCGGGGGATGTTCACCGAAACCGCCCCTACCCACAGACAGACATGCTGTAAAACGTTCTGCTCTTGATCGTATCGCTGCTTTAGCGACCACTTCAGTGCAAACCCCCAAACTCCCATCACCATGACGACCACAGGTCAACCACACACACACACACACACACACACACGCACACACACACTGTGTGAACATATATATAATAAAGCTATTGTAAGGTTAGTGATATTAACTGTTATATATTTATTTTTCATTTTTATTCCATAAGGTTTTAACTTATTAATCTAATATGATGATGATTTGGATTAAACATCTACATGTCTTACTGATCACTAACAGCTTAGACATTAAAATATAGCGTTTACATCTTTTGAAGTGGATTTCTGTGGACAGCTAGTAAATAACTATGTCAGTAAAAGCTCTTAGAACAACCTCTGTTGTGTGAAACAGAGACTTGTTCTGATCAAACATGAGGTCAGTTGTAAAGTGAATTTTTGTTATAAAACAGCTCCTATCTTAAAAAATGTTACAGCAGATCACATGAAGGCTCCATCCATCCATCCATCCATCCATCCATCCATCCATCCATCCATCCATCCATCCATCCATCCATCCATCCATCCATCCATCCATCCATCTTCATCTGCTTATCCAGGGTCGGGTCGCTGGGGCAGCAGCCTGAGCAGAGAGACCCAGACTTCCCTCTCCCCAGCCACTTGGGCCAGCTCCTCTGGGGGAATCCCAAGGCGTTCCCTGGCCAGCTGAGAGACATAGTCCCTCCAGCGTGTCCTGGATCTTCCTTTAGGTCTCCTCCTGGTTGGACGTGCCCGGAAAACCTCACCAAGGAGGTGTCCAGGAAGCATCCTAACTAGATGCACGAGCCACCTCAACTGGCTCCTCTCAATGAAGGCTTATTACACTATTTTAAATCTGGTCTCTTTCTGGTTTCAAGAGCTAGTGGCAGACGTTTGAAAGATCATTCGCTAATTTCTGCTACAAGCGATAGATTTCTATATAAACAACCGTGTATGGCAGTGTGGTGGTTTGTGAGATGTGTTAGTAGAAACTGTGATTTCTGAACGGCTGTAATATGTTGGTCCAGCTCTCACTAGCCGTTATCTCATCAATCTGGCCAGAGCTCTTCTTTATTTCTTGGGCGTGAAGCTGTTCTAAAAGCTACAACAGCTAAGATATTACCTCTAGTTTCTCTTCATCATGTTTGTTTGTGCCCACCAATGAATAAACCACATTCTCATAATAAAAAGGTCTTTAACACAGATGGGGATACGATCTGAGTCCAAACTAACCCACTTTATAAAAAATCAGAGATTTATAAACTTCCCTTTATCTTTAAAGTCCAGATTCAGCTTTTTCATTACAACTGATCAGCTGCTTGTGCATCATTTGCTTTTGAGAGATGAGTTTTTGTCTAATTTACAGTTAAACTGCTTGATGTGGCTCAGATTTTAATAGCCTGTTAAAGAGGTAATATCATCATCTGTGTTTTGCAGAGAGGAGTTTAAAAATAACTCAGTTCAGTCCATAAAGACATGCAAATGAAAACCATGGCAACTCTGCTCCAACAGCTCACCTGAGTGAACCATGATGGGAGTTCAGAACTTTTATTTCATGTCTGAAGAGGAAAACTCAGCTCGCTGTCAGCCTTGGTAACAGAGCATTATGATGTTAGCAGTGACTGATTCACTCACAAGATGAACTAACTTTTTTAATAAGGAAATAATTAGTTCAACTTTAGTTCTTGAACCTAGAAGTTTCTAAGTCTGTTGTTTTATGTATATTCTTCCACTTTCTCTTCCGGCTGACTTCTCTGTCCTCAAACAGGAGCATCTGAGCTCTTTTTTCCCAGAGAACGACCTAAACGGCATTCATTCCTACTATAGAGACCACTGCAAATGCATTCAAATATAAGTAAACTTAGCCTTTAATAAATCAGACTTCAACATTTGAACAGTTTTATTTTTAGTCACAATCCAAATCAAATTCTTAGTCTTCTGGGACGACCATGAACACTTTTAGCATCACAGAAAACAGTAAAACTGAATAATAATCTCAACACACACGCACACACACACACACACACACACACACACACACACACACGCACACACACACACACACACACACACACACGCACAGCAATAGGAGGAGTTTTAATTAAGAAAATAAAAGTCTAGTTCAGAGAAGACCACAGTGTCCCAGCCTTGTGTGGGATGTAGTTTTAGTGCATATGGACACAAAATACCCAGACACCCTCCCTCTTTTTCCTTTCTAGACACGACACACACACGCACACACACACACACACACACACACACACACACACACACACACACACACACTCAGATGTTGTATTGAATAATTTTACAGCCCATCTCTGGCCGAAAGGCACCTCATGCTTTCACGGTACAGTTCAGACGAGGTCAGTAAGTAGGCTGAGATTTCTGACTTTGCACCCGTTGCTGATTTGACACAAGAGGGAAGGAGAGAATGTTAAACACAATGTAGCGTCCTAACGCAGGGAAACACCCGTGGGAAAGCAAGTTAGTTTGGTTAAAGAGTGTTTTTCTTTATCAGAAAAGGCAGCTTTTGTCCACATCAGTGAATCTGGGAGTCAGTTATACAAGTTTTAAAGTCATGGGAAAATGGAAAAGTTTCTAAATCAGCTTTTAGGATTTTTTCATTGACATTTCAGGAATTTTACAACCGCTTTTCTTATAAATGACAAACTAGAAAAACACATCTGACTCTGCTGTCGTGACTCCATCAGCCGTAGTCACGGATGTCCAAACCAAAAACATTAATTTATCAGATTCCAACAGCACATTGTGTATTTTTGGGTATTTTTGGTTTCATTGCCTGAAATTTGGGATTTTCTTAACTTTCCTTGGCTCACTCAAAACATCCATCCATCCATCCATTTTCTCCCGCTTATCCGGAGTCGGGTCGCGGGGGCAGCAGCTTAAGGAGGGAAGCCCAGACCTCCCTCTCCCCAGCCACTTGGGCCAGCTCCTCCGGGGGAATCCCAAGGCGTTCCCAGGCCAGCCGAGAGACATAATCCCTCCAGCGTGTCCTGGGTTTTCCTTTGGGTCTCCTCCCGGTTGGACGTGCCCGGAAAACCTCACCAGGGAGGCGTCCAGGAGGCATCCTAATCAGATGCCCGAGCCACCTCAACTGGCTCCTCTCGATGTGGAGGAGCAGCGGGTCTACTCCGAGCCCCTCCCGGATGACCGAGCTCCTCACCCTATCTCTAAGGGAGAGTCCAGCCACCCTGCGAAGAAAACTCATTTCGGCCGCTTGTATCCGCGATCTCGTTCTTTCGGTCACTACCCAAAGCTCGTGACCATAGGTGAGGGTAGGAACGTAGATCGACCGGTAAATTGAGAGCTTCGCCTTTCGACTCAGCTCTCTCTTCACCACGACAGACCGATCAGACCGATCAAAACAGTATATTTAATATTTTAATAAACAGAATGATAAACGATTACAGAGACTTTTATAGTCACCTGCATTCATACACGTTTGTCAAAACCTGTGAAAATTCAATGAAAAACATCTTAGAAGTTCAACATTATGGAAACATTTAGATTTTGTGTTTTTTTATATTATCTATCAGCATTAGTGCAAACCAAGAACACACAGGAACAGGAATATTTTTATTTGAACACTTTTTAATTCGTTTTTAAACAAACCTAGGCAGTAATCTTCAGCTGGTGTTGAATTTGACTGAGTAGAAAAATCAAGTGAGTAAAACTTTATTGATATAAAATCGTTCAACGTATAAAATCACTAAGTGCTTCACAATAAAATTAAAAGTAAATAAAGATACAGATGGATATTATTGTTTGTGTTTAAAGTATGAAATTGAAGTTGTGTTTTATTCTCTAATTTCATCCATGAAAGATGTGAATGACTATTTCTATCACACTCAGGAGGGTTTACTCAGAATTCAGACGTGAGAAGATTCCAGGTCCTTTACCAACAACAGCCTTGAAAACATTTTGAAGGTCAGAAGTGTGTTTCTTCCCTCCCTCCATCCTCCACCTGCTATCATTATCTCACTCCCCAAACCCCGACTCCTCCACCCTCCATCCCTACCTGTCACCCTCCTCCCGGCCCCTGCTGCTTGTCACATCCCTCTCACCTCTCCCTCTGGTACCTGACACATCTCTCACCTCTCCCGCTACCCTCTGCATCCCCAACTCTACCACATGCTCTCACCCCCTCCTCTCTTTCTGCATACACCCCCCTTGCTCCTTTGCTATTGACTCCACCTTTCACACCATCCCTGCATCCCCTCTCTCTCTCTCGTCCCCTCCCTCTCTGTCCCTTCTCCACTTTTCTGACACTCAGAAAGTGTCGCTGGTGAACTTCCTTCTGTGTTCCATCTGCCCCTTTCCCACCTCTCCCACTCCCTTCCAGCAGACCCACCTACTCAACGGGTGCTCACCATGCACGCAGGCGAGCTCACGCAACGCGGCCCAGAGCTGTCAACGTGCTCCTCGGACTGTCCTCCGCTCTACAGCAGCTCAGCAGCAGGGGGAGTGTCAGGCTGCTGCAGCAGAGGGGAGGACAGGGAGGAGGAGAGCAGAGTCCTCCTGCAGCCTCATATTCTGCAAAATGAGGCTGAAGGGCAAAAAATAAAAGACAGATCTGTGCTTTTGTTCTAAAATATCTAACAAATTAAATCTATTTGTGGTTATATTTCAGAATGTGTGTGCCAAGATGCATTCAGCTATAAAAACAATAAAAGTTGAGTCTTTTAAAAATCTTTTATTTTATAATACAATTAAGATTATTTGAACATTTTCTTACATAAAAAGCATTCTTGTGATCTAGACTGTTTAAATGGGCATTTTTTTTATCAAGTATTTCCTTAATGAGCAAAAAAATAATAATAACGAAAGACATCAGCCATTTATTTCACTGCTGGCAACCAAAATACATCATTTAAAAACAAAACTTTCATCCAAATCATTCTGTTACTGTAACCCTTTAATGTCCATGCAAAAAAAAATAAAGGCAAATAAATAACCATTATTATTAATTTTTTATTATACATATATATATATATATATATATATATATATATATATATATATATAATGTTCATATATATATATATATATATATAATGTTCATATTTTATTTATTTATTTATTTTCAGATATTGAGACAAAAGAGTTCTTTATCCAGCTGCTGACCTGCAGGTTAAAGAGTTAAAATATAAATATTAGATGCTTTATTGTATTTTTTTTTCTTGCATTTTCACTCTAATTCACATGAAAAACGTTTATATGAGAATTGAGGATTTATTTCTAACATTGCAATCTTCAGCTTTGCTTAAAAAGGATGTGAGAAACGTAATAATGCTTGAGTTTAATTTCAGTCTGACCACTTGTTGCTGCAACATTTTTATTTATTTATTTTTGCTCAAACCCATTTTTTTCCACCCTCTGTTTGTGACTTATTGCACATTTTATCAGCATTACTCAGTACACAATAGCCCCATGAACTGTCTACTGCCCCCACCTGCTGGTGAGAACGCTATCATGTTTTTGTTACCCAACAAACTGAAGTTGTGTGTGTGTGTGTGTGTGTGTGGGTATGTGCGTGCGTGTTTGTGTGTGTGGGTATGTGTGTGTGTTTTACACAAAGAGACGTCCAATCTCTTCCACCCACTTAGTTTCTCTCCTCACAGTTATCGTTCTCCCACACCTACAGTATCTCCTGCAGCCATTCAACCCAAGAATAAAAGAGCAGAACATCAGAAGACCACTGCACCGGGCCTGCTGGCCTGATGAACTCCACATGCTGACAAGCGCAAATAATCAGCTGCCCTTTATGAAACCCGCATGTTCTGTAATAACAGTTTGCTGGCTGCTGTTGTTTATATCACACCGCTGCTCTCGGAAGCCGCAGGAGGGGAGAGTCTGTGACCCTAAGAGCTGCTGGGCCTGTGCTGTCTAATTCCGTGTTTATGGTTTTGCCTTTTATAACACACACAGACTGAGCTGTCCAGGCCACAAGCACATGGAAATATCATCATGAACCCTTTTTACTACTAATTGGTGCCTGGTAACATCCCTCCAGTGAGGATTCAGCTATGTGCAGGCCGACCAATGGCAGCACAGCTTCTGCCTATGTATACAGATGTTTTGCTCCGCCATCTTTTCAAATCGTGCTGTGAAAAGGTTTTTGGTTCCTCACAAACCTTCAGTAACTGTTTTCTTGGTCACACTTAAATCTTTCAGCTCAGACAAATTCTGAGTGAACAAATTGCTGTTTTCAAGTGGTGATTTTATTGGTTAAAGGAAAAAACCTGGTTCTATGTGTAATTGCTCCTTTAGTTATAGGGGACAGGTTATAATTATTTTTAAGTTATAATAGGTCTATTAAAATATCCATGACATTATTTGTATGAAATCAGTCTCAAGTAAAGCGATTTCAGCAGCTTTTGCTTGACATTTTCAATACCTTCCAGAATTAGTCGTTTTAGGGCTCTGTCGCTTTAAGGAAAACACGTTGTTGCTGGCCACACCCACCCATCCTCCACTTAGGCTGCTATGGGCTCTATGCACACTCCAACTTCCACATAAGACCGCACTCCTATGTCCGGTTGTCATAGACATCGGTGAAGCTGTGACATGGCTGAGAGTTTGGCGTTCACCCGGTGCTTACTGGAGTTACCAAAAGTTACAATCAATGATGTAAGGCAATTTTTCTCTTTGTTTAGATGAAAAAAAAGAAAAAAGTGGTTAAAAAAACCTCTACCAATAACACCAAAAAGTCAGAAGCAACTAATCTCCAGGAACTGAAACATTTATCTTCTCAGAATAATTTTTATAATTCAATTTGTGCCAAATCTACATTAGTATTAACAATCTTCATATTCAGATGATGTATTCTCTCTGAGTGTCAGTATTTACTTAGATAAATGAAAACTTCATCAATTTTCTGCAGCCTTTGTCATATCTGCTGATATTTTTAGAGCAATAAGATTGAAACAATAGTTTCCTTGGCAACAAGTTTAGTTTTTAAACGCTTGTTTAAACCAAAAGGCCTCAAATCTAAAAGATCTGATAGGTTTGTAAAAGATGGGTGATAATGGTATCTTTTATTGAAGCTGTAGATTAATCCATGTGGGAGAAAGCCTTTTAAAAGGGCCACAGCAGCATGGGAGCGCTGGCTGACTTGTGGTGCTGCAGGGTTATGATGAAGACAACAAAGTAATTATGGGACAGCTAATGATAGACATAGAGCTGGGAGAGATGAGGGAGGCTGAGGAGAGAGGAGAGGAAGAATAAAAGAGGAGGGCATTGCTGAGAGAGCAGTGACCTGCTGAAGACTTGAGTCGTTTATTAACCCCAGACTGTGATCAATTCAGCAGCCATCTGGAAGAGGAAATAACTTCATCCTCCTGGGTTTCTAATCCCAGTCATTCAGATGCTTTCTGATATATTTTCTGTATTCATCAATCCATCGGTCTAAACTTGATTGACAATAAATATCTTTCACCTTTTTATAATCATGCTAACATAATATCCATTCATTCAGTTAAGTGTTTAGTTCACAGCTGTATTTGGAACAGATGCTTAATCATAAAATAGACAAGAATTGCACAGATTCTGCAGTTCCATTTGTGTCCACAAGAGGGCCTACGTTGACAAAAATGGTCTTCAAAATCTGATTTATGTTTTGAGGTGTCATCAGGTCAGACTGAAGGGAAATACTTTTGACCTGAAAACCTACTTAAAATAATTTATTCTATGGAGCTAAATACATAAATATTTTATATTTGTTAATGTGAAGTCATGTCTTGGTAGTTTAAGTGTTTTTTTTATTGTTGAGACACTTTATGGCATTCTGTTATTGTTTTAATAGCGTGAGCATTTGTGAAAGGTGCAGATCTGTCTTTTTATATGACAATGAAGGTATTCTGATGTTACATTTATTATCCTGGCCTTCATTTTCAGTTATGGTTCAAATCTGCTGATCTCTTTACTTAATTTCATTATAGCGTATTTGTGGTGATACTTATGTCTTTCTCAAGGTGAATAGATACAAATGACTCTATTTGCAAAACTAAATCTATCAAATTCTAAAAAAGAAAAATGCCTGTTGAATCACTCTATATAATCATTTTACTGTCATTATCCTACTGAATACAATACATCCTCCAAACGTGATTTGCTTTTTCAAAAATACATTGTTGTAAAAATTAAACAGCAATACTTTCAAAACTGAGATGTCAAAGTTATTTTATTGATTTAAAGTGTGTGTAAAAGACAAAAGACTAAAACTGTTTGTTGTTTTGTAGTTTCTTAGAATTCTAAGCAAAAAACCTCAAAGTGCCGTCTTCTGTGAGCTGCTGCGTCCTGGTCTCGGTCACTTCACTTCCGCCGGCCAATGAAGACAGGTCTTTCATCACCCACAACAAGGCCATGGATTGGAAAGCAAGTTTTGTTTCAATCAGAAAACTATGGAAGAGGATTAGGGCCACTGAAAAAAAAAAGAAAAGGAAGAGAATTCTGACTTATTTCTCAGAATTTTGAGAGAAAAGTCAGAATTCTGACTTTACAGTGACCAAAGGCCACAGGTGGCTGCCTGATAGCTATATTGCTCTTGGGTAGATCTGGGTGAGGGCCTGGTGGCTTGGGGTCTGGGGGCGATCGTCCCCGGATGGGGGTCTGATCTGGGCCTGGGGGGACTGGGTCCTGGCTTGCGAGCTGCTGGGGGCATGGGCAGGTGCATGTGGCGGTGCATGGCCCTAGCATGGGGCTTCAGGTGGACCTTGGTACCGCCTCAACTGGCAGGAACACTTCTACTCCATTCCGAGGGAAGGGGATCTCTGGGAGGGGTATGACCCAACTCTGCCTGGGTGTCTAATGTCTTATCTGGATGTTCAAATGTGAGGGTGAGAGCAGATATTCTGCTGGGGTGGGGCTGATTTAGCAACCTCGGGCTTCATGGGGCTCTCTGACGCTGCTGCAGTGGGCCCTGGCTAGATGGGCTGGGGTCTCCCTGCTCCAGGTGGGTTTTGGGAACAGGGGTGCCTATTGGGGTCAGCGGGGGAGCTGGATCCCTGGGAGGGCTTACGCCCCTCAGTCTTTCCTCCCCATCCTCAACATTTCCCCCCTCCTGCTCCACCACATCACCACATGCACATAGCGCCTTGGGGTGTGGGCAAGGTCAGGCTGTGCCCCCTTTTTTTCTCTCTCTCTCCTTCTGCAGGTCTAGAAGTCAATTATTTTGCATTCTTTATTGTTTATTTTTGTGACCCCACCCCCACACACCTCTTCCTTCTCTCTCCCCCCTTTCTTTCATTTCCGTGTCCGTTGGGATTTAAAACAACCAAAAGCATGTTTTCGGCACTCAGACATCCATTCTGATTGCTATACAGCCAGACAGGACACGGGGAAGAAAAAGAATTCTGACTTTAATCTCAGAAATATTACTTTTTTCTCAGATTTCTGGCTTTTTTCTTTCTGAGATTCAAGTCAGAAAAAAGTAAAAATTCTAAGATTAAAGTCAGAATTCTGAGAAAAAAGTCACAATTCTGAGATTAAAGTCAGAATTCTGAGAAAAAGTAAAAATTCTAAGATTAAAGTCAGAATCCTCTTCCTTGTCTTTTTTTCCGGTGGCCCTAATCCTCTTCCGTATTATCATCTTCCATAATAACCTCCATTAGTGGCTCATTTACTAAACTCCATTTCCCAGAGTGCTGTGCGTTTGGCTGCACGTGTCAACGCTGCCAGCAGACCGGACTGAACGTCACATTCCTGCATTCCCCCTTTCCCTGAGACGTCGGAGTTACCAGCACACAGCTAATCCTCTTTCCCCCGCTCGTTTTTGACAAACGCACCCATGACACGGCGGATTTGATCTCAGGGGGTGACCCCAGCTTCTCTGGAAGTTAAAATCTCGCTTTGGGTGAGGATTTATCCCATTTTACGACGTTTAAAGAGGTATTTCTTTTGGGGTTTTCCAACCGTTGCAACTGTTTTATAAGGGCTGCATTCACTGCACGCTGCTTTTGTGACTGAGTTTGTTGTGCTTTTGTCTGTTGTGTTGCACCTGTTGGTTTTCATTGTTGCGTTAGTGGGGTTTGCGTTCAAAATGTGTGGCCTGTTGTTTATTATTGTTGTACTTAGTGGCTAACGTAAGCTAGCCGGCTGGTTAGCCGCAGAGCTTGCGTCACCATTGTGTTACCGGTGATACTCGAGCAGATACACCAGGGCGTGGGGGTGTTTCCAGATGTGGTTCTGATATTGTTACAGGGACAATTGTTGTATTGTGGTTTTGATCACTGACGTCCTGTCAGGATGTAGCGCTAGGCTACAACCCATAGCAAATGGGTGTGGTTAAACGTTCAAAACAAACCTGTGGTTATCGTAAAGATCACTCACTCATCAGAGGGATGTGTTATTCCAGTTTCACTAACGTTTGGGTGTACTAGCATGACAGGAATGATGGCAGTAGTCTTCGTGGTTAGCTGTCCTGTAAAGGGGCTGAGCTAGCTACGGATCAGCAGACTATCTTAGCTCAGCTGTTGACTCTCACAACAAAGAGATCACAGCTGCTACTGTAGCAGGACATAGAGGCATCCATGACTACTCTAACAGATATTTTCAAAATAAAAGGTGGAGCAGATCATCTGGTTGGATATGTTGGTTAAAAAAATGAAAATTTGACTCAGATTCTGTAATTTGCCTTTCTTTATATTCCTAATAATCATTATTTTGCATTTAAACACTTTCTAATGATTTTGTAATAGCTGTGTTCAGCAGAAGAGTCTCTACAAAGAAGTCAGTTAGTTCTTTAGATTACACTCAAGCTCAGTTTGACCACAACATTCCTGACATTTCTGCTGTTAGTCAGACTGATTACATCAGAGGACTTTATTGATTTAAAGGAATGTTTGTTGCTGTCAATGGGAGCTGTATCATTAAAATGAGGTAGGATTTTTTTCCCACAAACAATACTTTACTTGTTTAAATGGAACAAATAAAATACTACTGAAAGCAGAAACTGTTAAGCCTAAAAAAATTGTCTAATGTTGCAATTTTATTTATTGTGAAGTGAAAATGCAACATCAGCTTGAGGCTATATTGAATCTATTAGTCTTTCAGATGGTAAATCAGGTTCTGCCAGAGTAGTACATCAGAAAATAAGGTACATAGTCATGATTTGCAAAACAGTAAAGGCATATATTCTACACCCCCCCCCCCCCCCCCCCCCAAAAAAAAAAAAAAACACTTGTTTTAAGTTGTTTCTAGTTTGGTGAGTTTGAGCTGAGTCAAGAAAATCTCCCCCACACCATTATACTACCTGAACTAGCCTGAACTGTTGAAACTAGGCAAGATAGATCCATGCTTTTAAGTTAACATCAAACTCTAGTTATCTGAATAGTGTGGATGATGATATTGAGACTCCTGTAATCTTTTAATGTCCAGTTTGGGTGATCTGGTGTGAATTTTAGCCTCAGTTTCCTTAGCTGACAGGGGAAGCACCTGGTCTACCTCTGCTATTGTAGTCCACCAGCTTCAAGGTTTGATGTGTTGTGTGTTCAGAATCAGAATGAGGTTTATACACAGTTTTTACACATGAGGATCTTGTTTTGGTGCTTGGTGCAGGGGACAATCAAATCAATCAACACGTAATGTATGAAACACTCACACACATAAGAATGAAAAGATGGTTGATGATGATGGTATTCTACAGATGTTTGTTGTAACAAGTGGTTATTTGGGCTTCTGCTTCCTTTCGATCAGCTTGAACTTGTCTGACCATTTTCCTCTAACCTGACACCAAAAAGACCTTTTCTTCCACACAACTAAAGTTAAAGTACCAAGTATTCATCACACAATGGTGAAATTACATCTCCGCATTTGACCCATCCCTCAGTTGAAATGTCACATATGTGCCAGACACTCAGACTGCTGAATAACAGAAAAGAGTATGGCTGATGTGTAAACTCAGCTTTAACCAGAGTGCCATGCACACTATTTAGCAGGAGTCTGTGCATCGTCATCATCTCTGTGATCTGCAGTCCTGGCACACTCGAGTGCTTTTGTTGGTGCTGGTACATTCATTGCTTCTGTCTACCACCAGGTAGCACACACAGGACTGTGATGAACGGTTACTTGTTTGCATGCATTGTTGAGAGCTCAGCAGCCCCATAATGGAGCGACTGTGGGAGTAGCTTGCAGAAAACTGGAGCACCCTGAGTCACACTGCGCTGCAGAGATGTAGCCTTGTTTCAGTGCAAAATGCCGCTCATTAGGTTGCCTCTGTTGCATCATGGATGGAAGAAGCGAGAGGTGAGATTTCATGAGTGATGACTCAAAAGAATATTTCAAATAGGTGAGATATCAAATATTAATGAAGCTTTATAGGTTTACAGACCAAACATAGTGTCACAGCTATTTTTAAATTTACATTAAAGTAACAGAGCAGTTTCCTCCACCCGATTGGTTGGAATTACAACTGTCATAAACAACCCTGCTGTAGCTAGCGCTAACAACGCGCTAACTCTAATGTGAGCCAACTAATACTAAAATAAACCACGAATTAAAAAGATCCACACTGTTGGACAAATTTTTTTTATTACTTACAAGTCCAGTAGCATCAATGCCAGGTCGCCATCAGTCCATGATTTTATAGCCTCCTTTAGCTCCCTCAAACTAGTGTAGGCCGCGCTGATGTTGACTCCGGTTTTAGCTCTTTGCTTCACCTCCAAAGACATTACTCTCTTACTTTTACTTCCAGGTGCCGCCATTATGCCAGCAGAAAAAGCAACTTCTTCTTTTTCTTCTTCTTGTGCTTTTTATTGACGATCGGCGAACTGAAAATGTTAACTGCTAGCATAACAGCTAACAGCCGTAAAGCAGGTAAAGAGCTCCCCCTATAGGGCACCTACCCGCTCCACAAAACTATGAAGTGTGGTTTTTGGTTAGCAGAGGGCTGCAGAGTGGTGTTAAATATGAAACTGGTCAAGTTTCTAACTCAGTCACTGAGATCAATGTTAAAGCTCTAGCTTAAAGTTTAAAAAACAAACTAGTGTTACTTTAAGTGTTTTGTCAGCCTGCAGTGTTTTTTTGTTGTTGTCTTTTGTGTTCAGGCCTGACAAACAAATGACCATAGACATATTGCCAATGCCAACCAACCTTTGTTGCCTCTCTTTTCACATTTGTTAAGCTTCAAAGTCCCTCTGCATGTTCACCTCCAAACATGTTGGAAAGCCAGGGAGCTGCACTGCTCAATCATGTCTATAGATCTGCACAAAATGGTTTTGTTTAGCCACAGTTTCAACAGTTTGACTGTTATGTCCAATCCTCTTCAATTAGGCCATTGCAGGGACACAGGAAGACAATGGGGTTATTGTTTTAAACATACACACAAGTTCATGCATCCCTGTGACCCCCTGTGTGGCATTTTCAGACTATCTGGTACTGGTTTGTTCTGTTCTGGTCTATTCGTTTACTCTCATTAGCTTTTTGCAGCTTACAGTATGCTGCATAGTGCTGGTACCAAGTTTGTTTTTATCTTTTATTTGTGGTTTTTTTTAGTGATCTAAGATTACAATACTAGATTACTGCCTATGTGTATACATGTATCCTTGTTTTTTTTTATTTTTTTTATCTTCTTCTAATTACCTTTTGAGTGATGGTGCTGCTGTGACAAGTGAATTTCCCCACTGAGGGATCAATAAAGTCTATTCTATTCTTCTATTCTATTCTTAAATGATACTCCTGTGGAGTTGATTTGCCTTTTTTCTGTAAAAGCATATTGATGACTTTTTTATTCATTACACTTTTTATGGTTAGTAAGAGCATTTTTGTAAATTTGACTTTTAATTTAGATTTTGCCCCATTACTCTACCTGCAGGTATGCCTGTTTTGCTGTTGAATTTGCAGATTTTTTTACAACCTTAAAGGAGTAAAATGTAAGAATTTTACAATGAAATAATCACAAACCAGTCTAATATCTCATTCATGTTGGAAGGAAGGTTACATTAAAGGAGACCTATCATGAAAAACCCACTTTTTTATCCCTTAATACAGTTTTTTTCACATTTTAAGTGTCTAAGTGTGCAAAAAGTATTATATTATTCACTATAGGTGCTATTTCTGCATTTAATTATAAAGGTTTGGTCATATTTGTCCACCGGTTCAGTTTTTAAATTTGACTATTACATATTTTTACTATGTCGTCACGATAACTTCCAAATATGGTCTTGAATCTCCGACTACACAGAAAGTAAATCCGCCATTTTCTCTTCTCGCTGTTCATAAAGTCTGATGTTTAGGTAAGCCCTACACCTCAGACCTCTAAAAGCCACCATCATTAGAACATCACTGTGCTGTTCTTTAATATGCTTATTTTGATTCCAATCATTTGAATAATTGTAGTGGCAGTATTTTATTAACATTTTTTATAAATTGTTAAATCACTGCAGCAAAGTGAACTTATAAGCAAAGTGAATAATGAACCAAAACAACAACAAAAATGTCACTATAAACATTAGTAGAACAGAACCAACTTTTCAAAAGCTGCTTGCAAACAAAATATGTCATTAAAGTTATTGTTTATCATCTTAGTATACGTCGACATCATGGAACTGGTCTTTGGAAAAGTTTTCCCTGAACCATCTCCATTTCTAGATGAGGTAGAGAAGAGCAACATCCCACCAACCCTCTCATCTCAGTATTCAGACAACGGAGGTCTCTGCCTACGTCTCCTGCTTTAATCCAGGACTGGTTTGAGGCCCACATACTGCCCCATATCATCAGGAAACTCCTGCCATATCATTGAGGACAACACAGGATGACAGGAACAAAACATACCACCATCACCAGGACACAAATCACCTGTGTGCACAACGCCTGGAACAACTAAAACCAAAAGGGGAGACATTAAGTGTCCAAAGCCAATTATTCAAATATTTTTGTTCATTCTGTCTATTTATTATATTTTTTATTTGTTTGCTGTGACATTATCCATCCATCCATCCATTTTCTCTAACCGCTTATCCGAGCAGGGTTGCGGGGGGCTGGTGCCTATCTCCAGCAGTCATCGGGCAAACATGCTGTGACATTACTGCTTTGTAAATTAATATAAACAAATAATAAAAACATTCACTGATTGTACAATTCTTCTTAGTTGTACTGGTCCAAACTGGTCTTGTAAACATTTATTCTGTAGTTGAACACAGGACAGCCTCAAATCCAAGATGCTCCAGCATGCATTTCATTTGGCTTCATGTTTCCTCCATTCTGGCTTTAACATAATGGTATTTATTTAGAATGCAGGTAAGATTTAACTATATTTGTTAGCAAAGCAGGCTGATCTTGGGGATTTCTCTACAGTATTAATTTCAACCTCTGTTGGCATGTTAGAGCAGTTATCACAGTTACACCTAAATACATTTAATAAATATGCAGCACAAGCAATAAATAAAAACCTGTAAAGATGTAAGCATTAGGACTTTGGTGATTACATATTAAAACATGGGGAGAAAAGTACTTTATTCTATTTATCTTCAAAATATGTAAAGCATTTGACTTTTTTATGGAATCTCAAACCTATAATTAAATCAAAATGTATGTGCTTTTTATCCATTTCAGCCATTAAGACACCAATATAAAATAACAAAATAAAAAAAATAAATAAAAAAAATAAAATATATCTGTATATATATATATATATATATATATATATATATATATATATATATGTATGTAGCAGATATGGTATTCATGGGTGTTAAAAGATATTTTCTAATGCGCTGGTATTGATGGTTCATGTAATTACAGTGATAACACCATTGCTTTACTTTCATTTGGAGCCGTTATGTGTTTGTGTGTGTGTGTGTGTGGGGGGGGGGGGGGGGGGGGGGGGGGGGGGGGGGGGGGGGTCGCGTGTTGGAGGGCAGGGTGTTGGGAAACTCTCCCCTCATGTTTTAACAATGCAAATATGACGTTTCTGCTACTCTAAATAGTATTTTCTCTATCAAACTACAAAAATGTCCGACTGGAGTGGAGCGCAGGTCTTGCTCAGTGGAGGGGGCGGGGTTTGCAGAGCTTCATTCAGATTTAAAGAGACAGTACCAAAACGGGCCATTTTTGAGACTCTGCTCAGAACAGAGGTAGAGAAGGTGTCTGACAGAAACAATAATGAGGAATTCAGACCTAAGAACTGCAGTTCCACTGTATATGCACCACAACTAAATGATTTAGATGCAAAAAGGAAGAATTTAAAAGCATATGTCTACTTTAAAACAGAATATCTTCTCAGCTGGCTGGGCAGTTGTCAGTTTTTCTCCTGGAGGGACATAGTCACTATTTACAATCTGTGAGCCTGCGGTGTAGCCAAGTCTGTGCCAAGCTAATGCTGCAGTGCAGATGTTTGTAATTGGACACCTGCTGGCAAAAAGTTCCAGAGTTCTTTAAAGAACCAAATCCAGTAAACAGGAGCGACCCAGAAGTTATTTCTTGTAACCCTAAGAAACCACAGCATCCTTTTGTTTTACTCTAATATCGGGTCAAACGGGCTAGAGGCTAACATTGAGTTAACAACGCTAACGGTGAATTAGAAGCAAATAATTGACTCTAAAAATATCTCAAGCTACCTTTTCAATTACCAACAACTCGATATTGCAGTGAAATGTATGTGTGAAGTGAATAATGAGTCAATCGTGGCGTTTACTTCCTTTTAATGAGGCAGCTAACAGCAAGACGACAAATAATCACACTTCCTCTAATGCCAGAGGCATACTACCGTATAAGTGTAGTAAGTGCTCCCTACTGTAAGACACTCAAGAGTCCTAACACCAGATATGACAATGTGTTTATTTACTTATTAATGTACTGTGTATGACTCATCTTTGCTTGTCTAGAATCTTCTGGTGCTGATCCGTAACTGGCAACAGCCATGAAACTCAAGGAACGGGAGTGAGAAAGGGACTTTTTGTTTAGAAAAACGGACTGCCGTACCCAAGTTTGACCACAGAATGTCATTGTTACTTTATTCTTACATATTGCTCCTCTAAAGTGCAAACGTTTGCTGTAAAATATGTTTAATTTCTATTTTCATTGTGCAGAAGCATTAAGCATGAACAGAACTTTAGATTTCTTGGTGTTGCTTTGAAAATAATTTATGTTGTATTGCAAGGAAATAAAATTTAGAAGAGCACATCTAATTTTGTAAAAACATTCCTCCATTTATATTTAAAAAAGTTCATGCAACAGATGATGAGACAATCTGTTGTTACAACAGTTTACTACTCTGAATTGTATGTAAACGCGTGAGATTTTGTTAATCCATTCGGTCGGTAGTAGACCAGATTAGATGAATTATCAGCTCTGCCTGCGTGAGTTAAGAGCGTCGAGGTGGACTCCCACTGGGGAGACTGGATCTTGTTCTATTCTGTTTAGATTGTAAGGACTAGGGTTCTTACTGGTTGGTTTGTGGTAACCACATCAAAGGCTGTAAATCACTGGTGGACTAGGCTGCTGTAGGTAGATCTTAAATTGTTGACAGGTCTGTGTACAAATGTTCATTCTTTGTTTGGAAAATGTATTCCCGTCTGCATTCTGAGAGATCTAATGTGATTGGACCTCAGTTACTCAGTTTATATGCAAATACCTATACAGTCAGCTGATTAACAAAGAGGCCATCAGCAGCTCTACTGATACTTCTGTAGATACCTCTGTGCACAGGTTTCAGATTCTTTATCAGCTCAGCTTCATAACAGGTGCAGCATGAGAGAATAAGGACAAGTGAAATCACTTTTGAGCTTTTAAACCCTTTCTAGCATTTTCCTACACTTATGTAGACAGGAGCTGTTTGTATGTAGGTGCAAATAAAACATTCATTTGAAGTGATCTATAGAAACCTAAAGCCAATCAAAGTACAGCTACACTAATACATCTCACCCATAAAACTTCCTGCAATCCAAAATTATTATATGTGATTGATTACTTATTTTAGTATATTAAGCAAAAATATTTGCTGAGAAGTCTAGAACCATGTTTCTCTAACTGTTTTACTCATGATTCATTTAGACAGGTTGGTGTCAGTTATATATAAAGCTGATCATAAGCTGAACGATAACATTGAGTTAAAAAGAAGAGACAGCCAATTAAATATGTGGTTCAAGCAAATAACAGCCTTTGCTTCAAATGGAAACTACTTAAAACAAAAATAGGGCTGGGGAGTATTTTGAGGACCACTGTGGAAACTGGAGTGGAAGATTAAAGGAGTCATCACCTGAAATTTTCACTTTTCCACTTGAAAAAATGTATATAATGGCTTCCTAATGGTTTTTCACTGGCTGAGAAGCTGATATTTAACATTGAAGCGTTTATTTAATCTTGCCTTCTTTATCCAGCTCACATGCACCCCACGAGCACGCACATTCCAAAACGAGATTAGCCTATATGTCGGCACAAAGGTCGAATATAAACAAATATGAACCAGCAGCGAACAAACCACCAAAGCTCATTTCATAACGTGAAATGCATAAATTATGTCTTACCGTTGACGACTCATGTTATAATCCGTGTTATGGGAAACAAAACTCCAATCGGTTTGTGTATTCCATCTTCACAACAGCATAAGAGCCAATGCCTGGCTGTTAGCTTGCTTTGTCCCAACTCAACAACAAGCGAGGACGCCATTACGCACGAGGCAAGGCTCGGGCGCGTACATGCACGGTTGGATCCCGTAGGTCACTGCCAGGTCGGTTTCAGTTATAACTTTTGTTATTTTGGAGCAAGACGCTGAAGCTGCTTCCTGCTTCCTTCCACCAATCAACGCGCCCCTCAGTCCCGCACGCGTCAGACACAGCCGAAATATCGCGTGTGATCACGCGAGAAAATATGCCCTTTACAGACAAGGATCAGAAAAGCACATTTTTAGTTTATTTTTCCAATACAATTTATTTTAATGGTCTAAGACTATAATAGGACATAGATATCCCTGGTATTATAGGTGATGACTGCTTTAACTAATTTGCTAGTTGGTACTTAAACAGCACTGCTGAAGAATCTGTTAGCAACAAAAGCTGAACAGTGAGAAAATCTAATTCCAGTGATCTCAAATTAGCCAAATTAGAGACAAAGGCAGTAGTGTACTAGTGGCTGTTCTTATCTATGAATCAATCACGCGTTAGATCGCATTCTCTAGCCCAGTTTGGGTTTGGTTGATTATATCAGATATACTTTTATGTTTGTAAGAGTGTAGAATGTCTTTAATGCCATTGATTACACTCTTTGGTACTTGCTATTAAAAGTTGTCAAAAAGAGAATCACTGGACTAGAATATTCTACTTTTATGGGATTTGTGGTGCCATGGAGCGCATGTAGTATTGATCGTTGGCCACATCTCTACCCCTCAAACAAAGAGAGACTGTGCAGTCTGGTGCCACGCTGTGGCTGTCTGACCAGTTTAGTATCCGTCTGAATGGCGCTGAGCCTCAGGCACACTCTTCATCTTGGTTCACTGAAGCTGCTTTGCATTTCTCTGTGTTGGGTTTTGCACTGTAGGCCTTCACGCCTGTATCAGGCTGTCAGAGATATCTCAGAGGCTTTAGCAGTCGTGTTCGGTCCGAGCAGTCTGCATCCTAAAGTCTAGACATCTGACACACATATTTCATGGCAGGCGGCTCTTTGTTGGAACAGCTGGTACAGTTGAAGGAGGGAGAGTGAAAGGGTGGAGACAGGAAGGAGCAGGAGGAGGAGCGGCACATTGTGGGCTTGGACACAGAAATATGTAGTTAGAGGAGAGAAAAGAGGTAGCACATGTAGAGTATCGCACTATGATGACCTATGTTGTTTTGTCACGATCAGAACAACGTTAAAACAAACAGTACACACAAACAGTGAACAAACAATAACATACTGCTTTATTAGTCATAGGCAGGGTCATTATTTTTAATCAGAGAAACAGTGTTAATCATCTGGTTTGTGTGTACTGGGGTGATGTGATTAATCTGCTCTATGATGTGTTTGTCAGAATCATTTTCTGTGTTTAGTCAGAGATCAGAGGTGCCACCAGCCTGCAGTCCTTTGTTTTCTTGTTTCTTAATACGGGAGAGAATTTCCTATGTCTGGGTCAGATGAAAATCCTTAATCTGGAATCTCCTTTTCCAGTCTGCACCCTACTGGGAATATGATATTCACTTAAGCAAAGATCAAACTGATGGTATTTTCCCACCAGTTTAACTTCCACAAGTAAACAATTTAGTTAATTATCCAAAACCAAAATAATTAAATAAATCTGATGCCAGACAACTCCCAACCATTTTAAGGGGCTTGAAGGACTTTGTCATGATTTATCAGATTTCTGCGGGTCTGGAACGATGCATCACAAAATACTGCTGGACTTCATAAACAAATGGTCGTTTGAGTAGTGTTATATTCATTAATGCACATTAATCACTTAAAGGTACAATCAGAAAAAAACGTACTTCTATTCAGATAAAGAGAAATAATTCAATGCCAATTCATCAAAGAATCAATAACTATTGGCAGCTGTTTCCCCTCAGGGTGTAAGTCTATACTGTGTGCCAAGGAGAACAGTAGGACATCTGAATGCTCATCCATCCACTCAGTGCTTTATTTAGACTGATTATTGATTTGATCTCCATTCATTCAAACTGCGTTGTAATTTATGACTCACCTCTTTTAACTTCTGTTAAATCACAGCAAAGGTTCCTCTCTCTACAAAATTCTCATTATTTAAGGTTTAAATATAAATGTTTTAAACTTCCTCGCATAGGAAATGGCTCACAACTAAAATCAAACCATACAAACTTGGTAGGTCTATGTTTGATTTCAAGCTGCTTCCTAAAGATCTCAGAGCCGAGCAGAGTGATTTATAAACTAGTAGAAGGACTTTGATCGATTCTGTAGTTTACTGGTAACCAGTGTAGAGATGTATAGTAGTGTCAATAAAACCCTTTCCGCTGGAGCAGGAAGTAGGCGATCTAGACTATTCCCCTCACACTCATGAACGGTGCTGAGTGAGGGACAGGCAATGAGCAAAAGATGACTACAGCCATTAATAAAATTGACCGCAGCGCCATGTATATAAAATAAAAACACACAGAAAAACGACCAAATGTGCTACTCCATCAGTGCCAGCATTGGTCTCCTGTAACCCCCGCCCCCACACCTGCTCGCTGCTACACTTTTAGAACCTGGGGTAAACCCTGGATGGGTAAAATAATAGTTGCCACAACTGATCTTGGGTCAGACAGACAGATTTGACGATCACATGATTGCTTTTTTTGAAATCACAGTTTAGATTGGGAAACAAAAGATCGTTCAGCCCTACTGGATGACCTGACATGACTTCCATGGCAGGATGGGATGAGTGTTTTATCAGCTGAGATGGGTTAATAAGTAGTGAGAAAATGTTTGTTGCTGTTACCATGGTGATCATTTCAGCCTGTATTTAGGTGTAGACAATACAGTGATAGCTGATCTTTTCAGTGTGACAAAGCATAGATTGTATTACTGTTTTGGAAGTGCAATCTATTCGTAGCAGAATTCCACAGAAATAATAAAATATGCCCAGAAATGTTGTCATGATATGAGAAATTTGCCGTATCACCCTCCCACCCACCTCTAATAGATCATAGAACGATTGATCATTTGGCCAATGACTAGGTCCATTTTTTTTGCTATTTTTGAAAAAATAATCAGCATTGACCACACCTGGGCATTAAGGGTGTGTGATATGCAGGTGAGACTTGAAACATTAGAATATGGTGAAAAAGTTCATTTATTCAGTCATTCATCTTAGACTGAGAGACCATCTAAAGACTCAGGAACCCTTTGCAGGTGTTTTGGATTCATTAGCTGATTAGAGTGTGACGCTTGGAGTTTAGAATATTGAACCTTTTCACAATATTCAGTCTGAGATTTTGAATGTGGGGTTTTCATTAGTTGTAAGCCATAATCATCACAATTATAACAAATAAAGGCTTGAAACATCTCACTTTGCAGCATGTCTAGCTCATTAGTTTCTCCTTTTAAGTTGAATTACTGAAATAAATGAACGTTTGCACCATATTCTAATATTACAAGTTTTACCTGTAGCCTCAAAATTATATCACAATATTTCTATGAATACTTTTTCTCCTGTGACTGCAGCTTGCAGGCACAAACAACAATTTTGTATCTATTACAATGACGGTGTTATTGTACGTATGAATGCAGAATCTATTATTACAATCCCCCACACAATACTGTTTAACCTTATAAACTATGGAGAAAACAGAAATTCATTGTGATGTTATATCAATTATAATGTGATATAACACACTTATTTAATCAAATACTATATTTAACACAGCTGCATCTTGCTTTAATGAGTCATTCTAGCCAATTAAAAGACAGAGGTGTCTGAGGGCACCACAGCAATGTTCCACTTAGGATTTTACACCCTTCATTTCTGTTTTATGTATGTATTTATTTATTTTTTTACCAAACATTTGCTTAGGCTGTAAAATAATTAGATCTTTCATGACTCCTGCTTTGAGTAGCTTAGCTTCTCTTAGGGTAAAATCATCTTTCTTCTCTGTTAAATGTTCTGTAGCCATTTCTGCTAATCACCAGGCTAATCAAAGCCCCGACTGTAAAGTATGAATGGATTATGCTGCGATATTGACAGAGATGGATTAGAGTTCAGACTCAAGGTCAGATTACGGATTACTTTAGAACATGTTGACCTAAGACCGGTTCTTTAGTAGGAGACAAATTCAACTTAAAGCTACTCTTTTCCCTCTTGATTGTAACTCACATTTGTGTGTTGCTGATATTTGATATGTGTTGTTTGCTTAGTTAAAAACAACAAATTTGTCTTGACGTTCTCACACTGTAGTCTACTGAAATCAAATCATTTGTTAAAGTCCATTTTGGAAAGCGTTCAGGACTTATCACTTCATAAAATGCAAATGTTTATAGTCCTGCAGCCTGAACCAAAACAAAAGCTTACGGTCTGTCTGGCTGACTTGTTGGCTGCAAATGCACAGGACTCCCCAGCAAGTTCCCAGGGCTCAGCAGATAGCATTCTGCTGCTCCAGCCATAAATCCTCTTTACATGGCTGGCGATCAAGCCATGATGTAAAGGAGATTAGTAGTAATAGACAGGCAGGCGGGAAGCCGCTTCACTGTTGGTCAGGGGTCAGGTGATCACACAAATCTGACAGGAGAAACAGAGTGAAAGGAAGGTGGTAGTAGAAACGAACAGGTAGGCATGGAGAGGTGTGTGAATGATGACGCCAGGAACAGTTAGAGCCTTTGCAAAAGATCTGAGTGATCTGGCTGTAGCGCCACTTCAGGTAACGTAAGAGCTGCTTCATCTCACTTCTCATTTTCTCTGTATCTTATTCTGTACAGGCCAGTTTCTTACCCCCTCCTCCTCCAGTCACAGCAGCGGTTGCCATGGAGAACTCCTCGGTGGCCTCTGCGTCGTCCGAGGCGGGGAGCACACGATCACAGGAGATCGAAGAGCTGGAGCGCTTCATTGACAGTTACGTGCTGGAGTATCAGGTGCAGGGGATTCTGGAAGACAAGGCAGATGGAGACGTGGACCAGGACGACAATGGCAAAGTGCCACAGGTTAGAGCCTCTGGCTTTAAACTCAGCACTCCCATATCTGTTTGCTGCAGGGGTGACAAGGATTACAGCCTTCCCTGAAACCGATACCCACATTGTATATATATATATATATATATATATATATATATATATATATATATATATATATATATATATATATATATATATATATATATATATATATATATACACACACTGCTCACAAAAATTAAAGGAACACTTTTTTTATTGGGCCTGGCATGAAATCAATTAAACCTGTCTGATAATTTTCTGGTTGATTAAGCAGCTGAGGACATTGTTAATCACTTTCAGCTGTATTGGTGTTCATGGACTTAACGACAGGTGCACTAAAGTGGCAACAATTACAAAACCCTCAAAACAGGACTGGTTTAACATGTGGAGGTCATTTCAAGTTTCTCCCTCTTGATCTTTTTTTGGC
>SSNS01000074.1:613610-638901 GCA_006937985.1 Aphyosemion australe
GACAATGCCCGGCCTCATGTGGCAAGATTATGCAGGCAGTACCTGGAGGATGAAGGAATTGAAACAATTGAATGACCTTCACGATCCCCTGACTTAAACCCAATAGAACATCTGTGGGACATTATGTTTCGGTCCATTAGGCGGCGCCAGGTTGCTCCTCAGACTGTACAAGAGCTCAGGGATGCCCTCACACAGATCTGGGAGGAAATGCCACAAGACACCATCCGTTGTCTCATTAGGAGCATGCCCCGACGTTGTCAAGCATGCACACAAGCTCGTGGGGGCCACACAAGATACTGAAAAGCATTTTGAGTTGCAGAAATTAAGTTTTTGAAATAATGGACTAGCCTGCCACATCTTCATTTCACTCTGATTTTAGGGTGTCTACACAATTGAGCCCTCTGTAGGCTGAAAACTTTTATTTCCATTAAAAGACTTGGCAACCTTTTGTTCCTAAGACATTGCCCTGTCGTTATTTGTATAGATATCCAACTTCATATTGAGATCTGATGTATCTAATGTGTTTCTTTAAAGTGTTCCTTTAATTTTTGTGAGCAGTGTATATATATATATATATATATATACATACACATATAGTAACATGATCCTGTGAGCTTGTTTGTCCACTGTTCTATTATTATCCGGAGGTGATAGGGTAGCTAGCTAAACATGTAGAGTACAGGTGATCATATGAGTGTGTAAACACATTATTTAAACTGTTCAGTGACTCATATCTTCAAGGCATTGATGTGACTTCTAAGTCAGCATTTTTACTGAGTTATTTTCTTTTTTCCAGTGGACAGATGACATTGACAAGGGAGATGGTAGCTGGACATCATCACATGGAAGAGGTTCCTCCAAACCTGTAAGCATCGATGAAAAGTTCTGATTTAAAACCATCTATAGGTAACATTTGTCTGGGAACATCCCAGCTCCCATGTCATAAACAACAGCAGATCAAACACAACTCTATCATGTTTCACTATGGGTGAAGATTTACAATAACTAATGTTATTGATAAAGTTGATCCTATTTGCTGAATTACAGATTTGATAGGTTAAATATAAATGATCTTCTGAGGTTTTAAACTAATAAGTGAACTTTTCTGCTACATTTTCTGCAAAACGTTACAGTTCACAAAACAAAATATGAGTCAATCAAAGGTGGCTGTTTGGTTGAATACGACGATTCTTAAATTAATTCGTTTAAAATGTAATTTTAATGGCCGTCCGAATAAAAAATTCCCTTTCAAGTTCAATTTGCATTACTGTTCTATTATTAAAAAGTTTTCATTAACTAGAGACAATTGTTTGAATCATGATATGTTATTCTGTTGCCTCCTAGATGGCGTGCATTTTCACTCCTTAAAGCTAAGCTAACGTGCTAACACATGAGATGGTAGAATGAGGGCAAAACAAACTAGTGGTCTTAAAAACATGCCTTCATTTTATTTCATTTATGATCCCTATGGGTGCAGCGTTCAAAGATTTTTGTTTGTTTTTATTCCCAAGCACAAAAACACATCTTTATGTGCACTGACTTCCTCGTAGCAGTTATTTATATCTTCTTTGTTAAAGTTATTTAAGATTCAAAGGTTTAATAACCGCATTAGCCTTAATTCTGCCTCCACCTTTGTGTTACAGTAGTTGATGTTTAAGGTCTGCTGCACTCTAGTCTATGTTTGCATTAGCCTAACTGTCTCCATTAAATATATGATGAGAGGAGAGTGGTAACAGCAGCCCTGGGCAGTTCACAGCTCATCACTTGGAGTGTGGTTGAGTCGAGCTGCTGCTGTTTTAATGTGTCTGTTTCCTAAAAACGGCTAAGAAGCTTTTTTAAATTTTAATTCCACAGAATATTTTTATTACTAAACTAACTTTGTAGCAAGATTTGCTTTAAATTAGCAAACATATTATAGTGAAATGCTCTGAACTAATAAAGGCCTGAAACAGAAGGTGTTGTCAGTCTTCAGTCAGATTATGATCAGCTTTTAAAAAGACCTAGTTTTAATTCAGACCACACGTACTATCTTATAATTTATAGTGTTTGCTTTTTCTTTGTTTATGAAATCATGAAATCATTCCTTCACGCAACAGAATGTTGTTCTTGTTTGCTCTTGATGCTGCAGGATGAATGGGAACACAGCAGCAATGGCAGTACTGGTTCCAGACCCAGTTCAGGGTCCAGACCTGGCTCTGGCTCTCGCTCCGGCAGCAGGGGTCGAAACAACCATTTCAAAGGCCCTGCCAAGGTACGGAAATTTATTTTGTGGCTTCTAATCAGGATGTCCTACTCAGTTTTACTTCAGGAATATTTTTTCAGGGAAAAAAAAGAACTCTTTAAAAGGAGCTTAAAAAGAAGTGGCTCAATAGTGATGTTGTCTACTCATCAATGCCAGAATAGCAGTTTAAACACAGGAAACATATTGATAGATATCTCAGATAGTCTTCTGTTCCTAAATGTGTGTTATGCATTACACGACTTCAAGAGTCTTCAGTCTACAGAGAGTTGTTGTTGTTCTTCTTCTTATTTCAACCATTTAAAATGTCAACTAAGCATACAGAAAACAACAAAAAACATGACTCAAACATTTTCAACAAAATGGTCAGTAAAAAATAAAAGTTCGAATGGGAGCAGGAAAATGCAGTGGCTTTAATTTTTGAACTCTTGCTGGAATATCTAAAGTCAGTAACAAGGGTCTTGTTGAGTTTCTAAATGCTTACTCTCCGTGTATTGTCCTAGAATGGGAACAGAGATGTCTCCTTTGACATCTTGGGGACAGACATATGGGCTGCAAACACAATGGATTCACGTGGGTGAGTACCTCATGGGCTCAAACATGAGTTATGTGTTTTTTTCTGTTTCCAAACATTGTTTCTGCAGGATCGTATGACAAATATAAACGTGGTGTCTCATCTGTTTGGCCTGTGTGCCCTTTACACTGTCACAGATCATAGATGATTGTGCTCCATCTCTCTACCTTCCTTGGATTTCTTTTAACCTGATTCAAATTCAGAAATACTTTATTAATCACAGGGGGGACATAAGTGTTGTTGTAACTCATTAAAGCAATAATAAAAATGAGTAATGGTAATAATAATGATCTCAGTTAATAATCTTCAAAAAATCATTAAAGATGCTGAGCTACTCCAACATGTCGCCACTCTGAGTGGCACATAATTCAGTATAAAAAATTAAATAAAAAAGTTTAAAGCTTTAAATAAAAATTTAAAGCTGTAAATGGCCTGTATTTGTTTAGCACCTTCTTAGGGTTCTACAACCCCCCAAGGCGCTTCACAACACAGTCAGTCATCCACACATTCAAACGCTGGTGGTGATGAGCTACGATGTAGCCACAGCGGCACTGGGGCGCACTGACGGAGGCGAGGCTGCCCTACACTGGCGCCACCAGTCCCTCTGACCACCACCAGCAGGCAAGGCATATTAAGTGTCTTGCCCAAGGACACCACAGCAGCATTCTCTGGAGCCGGGATCAAACCTGCAACCTTCCAATTACTGGACAACCCGCTCTACCTCCTGAGCTACTGCTGCCCCATTTGCAATAGCAAATTTACAGGACAGGCTAGCTTTTAAACACAAACACAGTCATGGAACTCTCACCCCTCCTTTCAGGTATCATCCCTGTGCCGCGTCCGCTGTAACTGGACACCGCATTTCCAAAGGATACGAGCGTGCGCTAAACACCAGTTGCTGTTTTCTAGGTCCAAACATCTCTTGTTGTCCGTGGCTTCAAATGGTGTTTTTCCTTTTGGGACTCTGGTCGTTTGTCCTAAAGTTGAAGTGGTAGCAGCCGGTTCCTTCTCTGATATTATTGAGCGGAGAACCTCTCACACCAGTGGTGTTCTGTTGCTAAATATGCAAGTGTGTAATGGGTGGAGGACCCAGGGAAAATAAAATGTTTTAAGCTATTTTGTTTTCTAAATTTTTTTACAAACTATTGTAGCTTTAAATGTTTTAGATTTTTTTTAAAGTATGATATTGCTTATATTTTATTGAATTTTCATATGAAAAATGCTAAAAAAAAAAATCTTTGTTCAAAAAAGTTAGTTTTTTGGTTGAAGAATTATTTTAATTTCAATCATTTTTTATTTATTTATTTTTATTTATTCTTTATTTAACCAGGAAGGTCCCATTGAGATTAAAAACCTCATTTTCAAGGGAGTCCTGGCCAAGAAGCAGCAAAAGTTACAGTTACAATTTTTTTTTTCCTTTTCATTTACACAGTCATGTTATGTACAAAATTACAGAAGGCAGTTACAACACAGGGAATCTGTCTCAAGGGCTCTCAGTCTGGTTTTAAATGTATTCAAGGAGATGAGCTCGGTTAGTTTCCAGTTTTCCTGCAGCCTGTTCCATGCAGAAGGAGCAGAGTGAACAAAAGCCCTTTTGCCCAGTTCAGTGCGAGCAAACGGAACACAGAGTAACAACTGATCGTTTGCACGCAGACTGTGAGAAGTTACACTTCTCCGTGAGATTAAGTTACAGATGTAGTTGGGTAGTAATCCAAGCATGGCCTTGTAAATGAAAGTGTACCAATGTGCCAACCTCCTGGTGGACAAAGGAGGCCATCCCACTCGAGAATACAATTCACAACGATGGGTCAGTGGTCTACAGTTAGTAATAAACCTCAGCGAGGCATGATAATCCACATCAATCTTACCAAGACACTGTGCTGAGGCATTCATATACAAAAGGTCTCCATAATCCAGAACAGACAGAAATGTTGCAGTAACTAGTCGTTTTTTTTGCCTCAAAAGAAAAACACAGTTTATTTCGAAAAAAGAAACCCAGTCTGAGTTTGAGGTTCTTCACAAGATTATCTATATGGGGCTTGAAGGAGAGGGAGTCATCGAGCCAGACACCAAGGTATTTGTATGTGTGGACCACCTCTATGATATTTCCCTCCAGAGTGGTCACTGGGGGCATACTTACAGGTCTTTTTATTAGAGTTTGAATAATCATATCTAAAAATAAACTAGTCTGCCTCTTCTGAGAACTCAAGTGTTAAAAATTTTATGGAAACTCAGAAAACAAAGACCACAAATTCATGTGATTTTAACTCAATACATTTAATTTAAAATGTGCACAGATTGGTGGGAATAAGGGAAAAGAGATTGCCATCAGCAGTGTTAAAGGAAGATCTGGTTGCCACGGTAACCTGTACCACAGCTTCACCTACCCAAGATCTGGCCACGTTGGCACATTTGAGCGAGCAATGAGTGACGCAGTCAGATCAGTGGGATGATCTGAGCATCTCTGCACTCCCCCAGGCAACAAATGATTTTACTTAAGTCACTTCTGAGCTCCTAATTAAGTCTGTGTGATAAAAATAGGACAGCTCATCCTTATTGCTCATCTCACTTGGAGAAAATTCAATTTTTTTTTCAACGAGGGACTTACACTGGCATATACAAGCCTGTCAGCTCAGATGAGGCAAAGATAAATTCCATAAACACAGATTTTAGTTTAAATCCAACTCATCTAAGTAAAGAAGACAGATGTTGGATAATCTTAAATAGCTCAGCATTGATTTTGAGGCTCTTTCCTAAGGACAGCTGTATGTCTGTCATTCTGCTGTAGAGGTGCAGGCTGGGATGTGCAGCCAGAGAAGCTGGACTTCAGTCACTTTCCCATGAAACACTTGAGAGGGATGCCAAAGCACCTGCCACACATCGACAGAGAGGGGTAAGAGGGGCAAGACATCATCAGCAATTCTAATGGGATTCTGGTTACTCCTGTTGATCTGATTTATGTGGTAAAACTCATCCGTCTGTGTTCTTCCACATTTTCAGCATGAACAAAAACACGTTTGCAGAAGAAGATGGTATTGACATGAACGACCTAGAGAGCTTCCTGCCTCATCTGCGATCTGTAAGTTACAGATTTTTTGTTTATTTTTTTATTTTTGCCCGCTGTGAAACTAAATCCACTCACTTGATTCACTCTGGTGTGAAATCATGTTTAATAAAATAAATGTAAATAATTCACTTTGTGATTTTCACTAGCTGTTGGAGAGCGACCCCTAGTGGTGTGGAAAGATGTAGCATTCAGTGAACAGGTGGAGCTCAAATCAGTGTTGTGGTTAAATCATTTATGGTTATATAGGTAGAACATTTCTTTTTCTTTACGCTATACCATTCACAAGTTTAACAAAGTGTTGTAATGACTCAAACTAGAATAAAGAAATATAATAATGAAGTTTATTCAAGCAAAACTCATTTGAAAGAAAAAGGCAGGGATGCAGCAGTTCTTGTAAACAATGTTTGTTGAGGAAAAATGATAAATTTAGAAATGTTGTTATAAAAGGAAACCAAACTAAACCCTAACAAATCAGAAATGCAGAAAATCTGGTGAATGTGTTGGTCCAAATGCCCCTGCAGCTGGGTCAGATGTTCTTGATGGTGGTGAGGATGTGAGGGGAAGGACCGCTCTTCTCATCGGGCACAGGAAGTGCAGACACCTCTGAGCTTTCAGTGTGGACATCAGGACAGTGTCTGATTTACACACACACCCTGTAATAAATGAATGTATAAATACATAAAGGAATAATTTCCTAGAAAAAAAATCTGTAATATTTTCCTTTATTCAGGAAAAACATTTATATCCTGTCAGGAACAAATGCAAAACAAAACACTTTATTATCTTTTATATATATAAAGAAATAAAATGGGTGTTTAATTGTAAACCTTTGGTGACACCCAGTGGTAACATGTGGATCTACAAATAACTCACAATGTAATACGTTACCTCCCCCTGGTGGTTAAATCAACACAAAACAGCTTGAGCCCAAATACTGAGAGACTGTTGAACATGTACATTCACTTACAATAAAAACATCTCAACACTATAATAAGTAGATTTAATTTTTGAATGTTTTACTAGATTTTGTAGCTGTACAAGTACTTTACTGTAACTATTTTAAAGGAACACATCAGCTTATTGTTTAACTGACAGATCATCAGGATGATTGAGTGGTGACTAAATACGGATCCAGGTTCTTTCAGTTCTGTGTGTCCTGCAGCCTAAAGGGTGGACACAGTAGCAGCTTCCTGATTTCATTATGCCTCTGAGTGTGTGTGGCTGCTCAAATTGATTTAGCAGCTGTGTAAAACCACAGCAGGGCACGCTGGTGTGATAAATTCTGAACTATTGAGTTCTCTTGGTGTTTTTCATGTCATCGTTATTCTTCCTGGCCTGCTTTCACGGTGACGGTGCTCCAGTGTCTTCCTCTTCCCTTCCCCTTTTGGCCCTTGAGCTTCTCTGTTTTACCTTTAATGGCGTCTCAGCTAAGACGGTGCAAGCTGAGCTACAAGGACGGCTTGTCCATTGAATAGTTCCCAGCCCAGATTGTTGTTTCTGTTCAAAAGTAAAAGAGAGTATATGTGGAGTTTGTCTGGTGATTTAGAATCAAGTGTGTGTGAACTCAAGGACATTGGGACCATCTTCATCCTGTCACTATTTTGCACTCTGTTCTGTGAGTATTGTGCATCAGGCTTCAGCCTCAAATATCCACCATGTTTAGTCGTGGAAGTGTTTCTTATGCTAACGAGGCCGTCCACAGACAGTTTCCTGGTCTTTAAGGCGTTAGCAAGCATCAGTGTCAGGTGGATAAAATATCCCACCTACTGAGCTTTCATTTTAAATCAAAGGGGCACAAACATCTCTTTTATGCAGATGACCTTGTTGCCTTCAGCCCTAGCAGTGCTGGGTTGCAGGAGATGCTAAGGGTATGTTCTGGGTATGGGGATGATTATGACATTAAAGAGCAAATTGCATGTTAAAATTTTTTCTAATTCATATAAAATGCTGTCCAAAAAATATTATTTTAAACATATATTGTAGGCATTTCATTTAAAAATGCATACCAGCACAGATTTTTGAGTCAAAAGTGTCCTTTTTCAGCAAAGCTTCTAAAAACGCTCTTTTTTTCTAAATCTTAGCCTCTGACGTAGTTTAAGGGAGTTGTAAGCTAGCTTGCCTGCAGCTCAGTGTGAAGCGTGGAGAGTTTTAGGGTAGAGAGGTCGTGTTATCAAGTCAGTGTGTGTGTTCACTAGTTTATGATTGTGTTAATTTTCATAAACTATTGTTTGTGAAGGCTGTAGAAACTCCAGCCTGAGGAGACATCGAGTCCACGGGTTTCTAAATAAGTAAAACAAGCCTCTTATCTCCGTGCCTGGGGGCGTTTTGTGCAGCTGGAAAGACGGGACTTCTGGAACCCAAAGGTGTCGGTACGAACTCACGGAGGTCTACGCTGGCCTCCAGAGACCAGCGGCGAGGTTAAAAAAAGTAAATGCAGACTTTTTGAACTCAGATCATTGTCGGAACCATGTCAGAACCGCCGCCCGACCACCACAAGAGATGTGCTGCTCAGTGGGCCAGTTGAGATGGTTTCTGGGTCAGAACCAGATCAGAACCACTGCACGGACCTCCAGGAGAGGATGTGCTGCTCTTAAAAATACCAGCGAGCCAGTCAAGCTGTTTTTGGGTCGGATCCAGCTCACAGCAGCGCGCATGGAGCTCCAGAACTGATAACAGGTGCGCTCCCTCCCACCCTCTCTCTAAACTGCTAAACTGCGCTACGTGAATGGATATTAACTATATGAGACTGCTGCCAAACTCTCATTAGTTTATTATTGTCAAGTATTAATGTTATATTAACTGACCGATACTATTTTAATTGTCTGCTACATGATAGTAATCTGTACAATATTGTGATGTTAGCACACGAGTTTAAGCTAACATGTTAACTCACCAAGACACCTGCTGCTCCCCCGCTGCTTCTCCTCACATCACAGCTCAATCTCTCTCCTTTGGCCGATCGTTTCTCACTCTGGCTTGTCTCTGCTCTCTGAGACGTGCAGCAGAGTCATATTTTCATGGTTTTTGTCCACCATAAGTATAATTATAAACATTTAAAGTTTCGTCTGTGTCAGAGCTGCATTAGAATCCATATTTGTCTCTGGATTAAGCTAGCAGGACTTCCTTTGCTGACGTCACTTGATTTGGCAGAAAAAAAATTTCTCACAAAAATTACTCTAAAAGCCTAAATAATTTATGTATGTGCAAAAAACTTTTTAAAACGAGTTTCTGTTATGTTTCTCTAAACATTGGGTCATGGGAGTCTCTAACTTGCAATTTGCTCTTTAAGTATAATACTGCTAAAAGTGTGGTGATGATGTGCCGCACTAGAGAGGACCTCACAATGAATTACCCTGCTTTCCAATTAGCAGGGAATGTTTTGGAAGTGGTCAGTAGGGTGAAGTACTTGGGTCATATCCTGACTGAGGTAATGTCCGACGATGAAGACATGATGAGAGAACGTCGCAGGTTGTATGCTCAGGCTAACACTCTAGTGCGTAGGTTTGGCACATGCTCGAATGATGTGAAGATTTTCTTGTTTCGTGCGTTCTGTACTTCTTTATACTAGGCTCACCTGTGGTCCTGCTATACCAACGCAAGTATGAGGAAGGTTCAGACTGCCTATGATGCTATGAGAACTTTACTGAAGTTACCAAGATGTTGCAGTGCGAGTGAAATGTTTGCATATGCTCGAGTTAATTGTTTTCCAGCGGCCTTAAGGAATTCTATGTACAGATTTATTGGTCGGCTGGACAGCTCTGACAATGTGATTATTTTAAACTTGACTAATGTACGGCTAAGTGCTGTCCAGTATCAGTCCCAGATATGGCAGCACTGGTACTTTTGTATTTTGTAGTAGTGTATCTTTTTAATGTGTATTTTTTATGATAATCTATTTTTTATTATTTGTATATTGTATTGTTTTTTTTTTGTATTTGTTTGCTGGACTTCGTGTCTGTATTAAAGTTGATTGATTGATTGAAACTGATGCTGCTTCTTTTAGTAATTACAAGCATTTTTTCTTCCATCCAAAGAAGAATGGAACTTCATCATCCAAAATCAGCCTCTGCATTCCACACTTCATACTAACAGTCGCTTCCCTTTTTCCAGGAGCTAGAATAGGCATCCAAATAGCCCTGGGATATATAAAACATCCTATTCTAGTGTGTGTGTGTGTGTGTGTGAGCTTCCTCCCTTTGCTCTGAGATTCTGTCGGACCTCATGTGGCCTCTCAGGAATGTTAACCTACACACACAATAACCCTGCTCTCACATCCGATGTCAGGTTGTAATGACAGAAGCATTCAGGGGTCAGAGAGCAAGTATTTGATCTGTGGATTCACGCCACGTAGGAGATGGAGGGTGGAAGAATATTATAAAATAGACACAAACACCATGAGTTTTCTGTCTGTTTTATTTTATTCGAAAGAGTAAAAGGTTATGAAGACTATAGTTAATTAAATTTGATTCCTACAGTTCGTGTTTATCATAGATAGCTAATCTTCTAAACCCAGACGCCACCAAGAGTTGTGATCAATTTGATATTAATCACATGGAACGCAAATTCAAGTAATGTGTGTTTTATGTGAAGTTTTACCCAGAAAAATCAATAATAAACTCATCCTGAACAGAGTTTGTTGATAGTACAAGTATTGATTTGACAATATAGACAGGTACGGGAAGTAAAGATTATTTTAATAGATTGTCATTGTATCCTCTTCAGTTTGTTAATCTACAATATTTCAGCCTGTTATTGTTTTCTAAGGCCCAAGCTGTATCAATGAAGCAGTTAAACAGTTTTTTCCTCAACAGATTAAAACTAATGTTGTTTTAAAGGCATACTAAGTAACTTTTTCATATTTTTAAATCATTTTCTTGAGCCAGTATTGTGCTAAAATGACCCTTTACAGGATGAATGAAAAGGCATTTTTTAAAGGAGGTGAGCAAATCTGAGCTGCATCGTTTCATATCGGCTCGTGAGTGTCCGAGTCAGCTGGAGGCGTGGCCAAGACTCGACTGGAGTCCAGTAGGGTGCAGCCACCTAATACGGGACAGGCAACGCCACCTCGTATCTCTTAGCCAATAGCAATGGCTGATTCAAAATCAATGTAGAGCAGAGTTTTAACCTGAAGAAGGTGAAATAATGATGGTTTTAGGCTAAATTTTAAATAAGATGCACTAAAATGCCAAAATAATGACAACACATGTCTACAGCACTATTAGACACTGATTTATAAAGTTTATCACCAAAAGAAAGTTGATTTAGGTGTTACTCGCTCTTTTAAGTCTTTCTTCTTCCGTAATGTCTGCTTGTTTTTAGAGTATTCTTATTATTCTAAAAGCTGCTATCTGTTGATCCTCTCCCACATCTTTTCTTCATGACGTCCACTGAAGGATGAAAGTTTTATATTAACATCAGAAGGGTCCTCTGTATTGTGACAGAAACATGTTTTATGTAGATGCTCTCGGCCCTTACAGCATTTGGAACTATACCAGTCAAAATGTGCTTATCCACACATCAGCAGCTGTGTGTTACGTTTGACTTATGTGCTGCATACAGATTCAGGTCCTGACTAATACCAGCTTGATGCTTTCACTGGTGGGAGTCGACATCTGCAGTCCAGTAGGTGCTACTGTTTCTGTAAAGCTGGTATGACCAGTCATGTTGACATATGATGAAGACGTCTGCCACATAACACTCATAACACTCACTTTATTTTTTAAATTACAGCATTTATGTAAGAATGAAACTAATACGATTGATGTTGCTGGTTCATGACTGGATCATGACTACTGAGCTTTTGGCGCAGATGACTCACCTTATCAACAAAGGACTAATGTGACAGTCTCAGACAAACGAGCCAAGTTTGGAACAGTTTCCTTCAAGCTAGAGCCAGTAAGCCAGACATCTTGGGCACCAGAGAAGAAGCAGAGGTGTAGAGTGGGGAGAAGGAAAAGGTTGCTGGTGACTGAGGAGATATCCTGTCTCTGGTGTGTGAACAAAGTCAGGGAACAAAGCAGGAGTCTGGAGCTGAGATATTGCAGACTAGTCGGCCCCTCTGTCTGGACGTGTACGTGCTGCTGAGCAGGACTTGGGCTGTGGAGGGACACTGGGGGCGGGTAGGTTTTTTTGTGTGTGGCCTTGTCTGTCAGCTGCCAGTTTCTTCTGAGACCAGAGGTCCTCACAGCAGTTACTAAACCCTGCACATGAATCTGTCACCATCATGTCTTTTCTACCATTTCATACTTCATATGACTTGGCTTCTTCCTATTTGCTGTTTCCTATTTCCTCTTCTCTTTTAACCATCATCTAACATGCTGTGGTCTCCTCCCTCTCCTCCTTATGCTGTCCTTCCCTCCTCCCCTCCATCCTTCAAATGTTGGTAGGCAGCAGAACAATATCCAGGGGGTCATGGTGACCAGTAGCCCCCTCCCTGTTGTTACTTCCTCCCATTGTTCCTGCTTCTGCTGCCTATTTGCTCTTTATTAACCGCTCACATACCAGCTTCATCACCGCTGTAGGCTGATGTTCTTTAGAAGCTGAACCAGAGATCAGCTCTGCAGCCCTGAGGACGTGCACATGCAGCATCTTCAGATATTTTTGTTTAGCCATTACTCTTCACTACTTGCAGTTCAAATTTGGAGACCACATTCAGATAAATAAATGGCACATACAACTACTGTTAGTCACATCTTAAAAATGTAAAAGATGTAGATCTGGTGGAAGACATTAGTTACTGGAGAAACTGTGCTGAAAGTTTGAAGATGGACAGTTTAAATCCCCCAAAAATCTAATTAATGTATCTAAACTAATCTAATTGATGGGGTGCTGTAAAGGCTCTGACACAAGTCAGTGACTCGATGCAATCTGCTGGGATCCTTATATAGGAAACTGTTAACTAATTAGCATAATGATCTGAACTCAATTGGAATGTTTTACTTTGTGAAGTGCCCTGAGACGACTCTTGTTGTGATTTGGCGGCTCAGGTGCTGCAGGAGACTGAGAAACACCAATGTTTTGCTGTCTGTCAGCAGTTTCTCTTTGTTAGCGTATCTTTCTCTGTCGGCTGGCTCCGTGCTTGCCGCCGTGAACTGGGACTATTAGTGGCAAACTGGTACGAGACCAGTGATTTTTTTTAGTGATGCCTGAAGGAAAAGGCAAAAGAGAAAGTAGTTTGTTTTGAAGGCAGTATATCACATTCGTAGTGTTGAATGCAGCTCTACCTTTTATACCATGTTAATTACCCGTTTGCACTCATTATAAGTGTCTGTTACATTCCCTTTGCTCTCCGATCTATTTCACCCGATTCCGATCGTTTTAAAATCACGTGATCGGATCGGATGATTAAAGTTATTATTGGAGCAGGCTCTTCTATTCATGTTCTCTGACTCAATTAGCTTTAAATAGCAAACAAGGAACTTTTTATATTTTTTATGATGATGTTTTTGTGCAAGTGGGACAAGCCACATTGTCTCATTGCAGCCTCAATGCTTAGTTAAAAAAATAAATTTTTTCTTATTTATTCTTTATTTAACCAGGAAGGTCCCATTGAGATTAAAAACCTCATTTTCAAGGGAGTCCTGGCCAAGAGGCAGCAAAAGTTACAGTTACAATTTTTTTTTCCTTTTCAGGTCAGTGGTCTACAGTTAGTAATAAACCTCAGCGAGGCATGATAAACCACATCAATCTTACCAAGACACTGTGCTGAGGCATTCATATACAAAAGGTCTCCATAATCCAGAATAGACAGAAATGTTGCAGTAACTAGTCGTTTTTTTGCCTCAAAAGAAAAACACAGATGATGTTTTTGTAAGCACTATTTTTCCCCAAAAGAGTTGATTTTACTGTTCCTGGTTTATATAGTTATTTGACAATAAAGCATGACTGAAAGTGAAAAATCTGACAATGGATGTGGCCATAGTAGACACACAAAAGCAGCTAGAAAATAGATGAGTAATTTTAATTTTTCTCTTTGTTTATTCCCCTTTGCACCTTCTCTTTCCCCAGTAAAATGTAATGGTGATAATAAAATACAGTAATAAGTAAAAACATAATAAAATACAAATACATATATATATATATCAAACAAATATGTCAAACAAATGCACAAATATGCATGTAAAAAATAAATACTTATAATTTTTCTTTATTTTTCCCCCTTGACATTAGTTTTTTTATGTTTGAAATAAATATTCATCATCATGGTTATTCAGTAGAGAATAATATTAGATTTGTTGTTGTTGTTGTTGTTGTTCATACCATACATATATATTTAATATTAATTATAACAAATACATCTTCATCTTAGTGATTGGTATCAAAATTATATTAAACTTAAGAAACTATTTAACACAAAAAAATGAAATAACTGTTTATATACTTGTACTTTATGTCTCTCAAATTATGAACAGGAATGAGCCAATCAAAAGGTATTTGGATGTTTAGAAGAAACCTTTAGGTAAAAATGAATGAATAAATAAAGCAAATATGCTAAATTCTCTTTATATTTGATTGTAGCAAATGTTATTGTTAATTAGTGATAATGTCAATCAAAAAGGATCATATTGCTATGGTTTGTAGCATGCCTTGAATAACTATTCAAACCAATTACCATAACAACTCAGAGAGATATATAAAAGAAAACCTTCTGGGAGGGCTGATGTGTTTTCCAGCTGTCACATAACAGATTTTAAGGTTTTTCTCCAAACGTTTCCTGAACAGGATTCTCCTGATCCATTTCAGGCCTTTCATGTAACTTAAATCTGCAGCTATAGTGCCCCTCAATGAGACATAAAGAGGAGATGTAGAGCTTTCACAGTCAGATTCAGCAGGTGATCTGTGATAACAGGCGTAGATGTGAGTTCCTGACATCTACGTCTCATTTAATAAGCAATCTCAGGCTGCAGACACAGGCGGATTGACAGGTACATCAAAGAACTTGGTGGTCTGGCAACAGGAGATGGAGCCGTTGTGGGTTTAAAGTGTCAGAGGGCAAAGAAAGGAGGAAAACCTGCTGCTGCAGGAGTGTGTTTCATATATAGACGGATGGCATCCCTTTGAGTGATGAACAAAGGCCTCAATCACAGCATCCTCCAGTCATCTGATGCGTTGTGTCTCTGTGTGATCTGCTTTGCATTAGACTCAAAAAGACTAGCTATCAAAGAAGATGCAGCTTTAATTTGACTCTGAAGATGTTTTAGTAACTCTCTCTCTAGTACCTGTCTCTAATAAATTAAAGGCTTTTTATCTCTGTGCTGGATTTCTCAGCCAGTAAAACGCTAGATCTCCTCCCAGACGCAGACAGGAGCATTATTTATTCTGGCTTGATATCAACGCCTGCCTTCCCACTCCCTCGCTGTATTTTATTGTACGTGCTTGCTATCTTGTATTTGCAGTCTCTCTTATAGTCATTCTTGCTCTTGCCGTCTCCTCTGCTCTCAACAACCTGTGCTGTAATGCCACCCCTGGGGTAGTTTTAAATTTATTGCTTTTGGCTCACGGCCCCTGCAATATAAATAAGCTGAGAGAAACAATGGATTGACCGACTGAGCATCATACCAGAATTGCTGCACATTAGAAGCAACAGGAAAGCATGCACTTCACTTTCTACGCATTTGCATGGGGAAAGTTCTGCAGTTTCTATTTTTCACATTTCTTTCCTCGGTAGCCTTTCTCATTTCCTTACTTTCCTTCCTTGCTACTTAAATCTCCAACACACTAAAGTAGTGTTTTATAATGAATGGATCAGCAATGTGATCCAAGTCGTGACCCTTAAAAACACATCCGTTACACATTTTTTATCCTCTACCTTCTTGTGATGCCACAGGGTTTGTCAACGTTTTTCTCTTGACAGCACATTATAGAAAAAAATCCATTGGTTGTATCCTATTAACATATATCGCCCATCATCATTTGTTGGACTGACGAATATCGGTTGGAACAATTTAACATTTCAGCTAATCGAAAGTCTCATGTTTTTCTAACATTGTTCAGCCTGAATTTCAGTTAAGAGTATTGTCCCTATATCCATTCCATTAAAGGTCCTATATCATGCAAAATCCACCTTTTGGAGTTTTTGACCATGTTATATTGCTATTTCCTCATGAAAAACTCCCCCAAAGCAGGTTTTGGCTCCACACATGCATTTTCCTGTCTCAGCTGCAAATCATTTCTTGTCTGCCCAGAAGCTGCAAAAGTCTGGATGCTCCGTCATCACAACCTGCTCCTCCTCCATCCAAGCAGTCTTAATTCCGAATCCCTCCTCCCCTGGACTGTAAACACCCAGTCTCTCTGTGTAGCTAGCGGGGAGTTTAATCTGCACAGTTGTGAAGAAGTGATTTATTTTTTATCTAGTCTGCACTTTAAATATTGTGGTCTCCGGGTCTACAGCTGTGTACTATTGTGGAATTCACACAGGGGAAGCGTAATTTGATCAAATCCAAGCATCGTATTTCAGAAGTAATGGTTTGCAAAAATAACATAAAAAATAAAATCTTAACAGTGCCAACAGTAATATTTTATCATAAATTGTGACTACCGTTGCTCTGGAAGGTGTAAAACGGCATGATACAGGCCCTTTAAAGCCAGGATCTATAAATAGACACATTTTCAATTGGTATCACACTGACATTATACATACAACAACCTTTTTCTATAAAGCAGGGTCACTTAATTCAATCTTAATGTCACTTGAGCCTGAACACAAATGATTTGGAGGTATGTTTCCTTGTTTCCTGTTAAATTTCAAGACAGTATTGACTTACCCTGAATGAACCTGTAAAGAAAACACTAGTCACTGTCTCACAGTCTGCATTTTTCCCACAAGAACACAAATGTGAAGTCACAGCACAGATTTTCTGTCTTTGTCAGTTTTCTGTTCTCCTCCCACTCACATTGCCGAACCACCCACTACAAACACCCCCCTACCCCCCAGCCGTCACTATCTTTGTCACGTCCACAGTTGTCCCACTGCCTGCCTTGAGTCGAGAGGTCATCTGGCTGGGGACCAGGAAAGCTCATGGCTCTCTTTGATTTACCCAGCATTCACTGCTACCTGCAGAAAGCTTATTCTCACATTCTGTTTCTCTCATGGGCACCATGAACTGAGTACACGAACAACTAACACGACACAAACTTTTTATTTTTCCTGAAAATCTTGAGTCATGCAGTGCAATGTCAGTAAGACAAAGGAAAATGTCTAATAAGTTAGCATCGAAATCTCCGTGTTTGCCTCCTTTAGCCGTGTGTGTGTGTCTGTGTGTGTGTGTTTAGATTTTGAGTTTATATTCCAACCATTGTCTTTGAGAGATTTGGGTTTGTACAATAATGTCAAATATATTCGAAAGACACACTACTCTGTATATTTTAATTCTGCTTAAAGCAGCAATCCGGAGTTTTCCCCTTTCAGGAATTATGTATGATTTTTCAGAAATCCATAAAAGTGATTGTCTTATCATGTACTGTGATATAATATAAGCGATACGTCTTTTTTTTTTTTGCTAAGCCCGCCCCCTGCCCCGTAAAATCCGTGCAATAGAAAACTGACCGCTGAGTAAAACTAACCAATAGTGTTAGACTACCACTTACGTGCTTCAAATTTAAGGACGCACCTCGGCTGATGCAACATTGATGAACTTTTCACAGACAAGTAAGTCTTTAAAATACAAATATATGAAAACACAACATGACATGAGAATAATACTTGTAAAACAACGTGTTTTGGCTCTGTTTGTTGGCTACAGAAGCACATTCATAAACAAGAAACGTGCAGTCGCCATCTTAAATATTCTAAGCAACGGCCTCTTGTTGTGATACGCTTGTCAGCCGCTAGATGATGCCATCAGATAAAAGAAATACTCCGGAAAGCTACTTTAAGATAAAGAGTTTTTAAACGTGCGTTGGAGGTGTTTGTGTCTGAACACATGCCAGTTCTTGGGACATTTTAGTACAGCACCTGTTCTTTCCGTGAACATTTTTGAAAGGCAATTCCGACAAATTTTTCAAACTGGAAACTGTACAAAATGCCTAATAGCCTAAGTTAAAGCATCAATCCGGAGTTTTCCCCTCTCAGGAAATATGTATGATTTTTCTTTAGAAATATGCTAAAGTCTTACAGTACTGTGATATAATGTAGGCAATACATTTTTTTTTTCTTAAGCCAGCCCCCCTGGCTCATAGAGCCCCATGCAATTTGAATTGTGCACTGCCTAGCGTTAGCCAATTGCATAATTTGTTTACATATGATGTCAATCACAGAGCGTGCACGGTGTCTGCGAAAGTCCCTAGACCGATGCCGTTGCAATCTTTAATATATATACACATGCGATGCACATATATGAGTTTAAATGATCGATCGGAGGGTGATACTCTTCCTGTTGCATAGTTAACTTTTTTGAAATCATCCCACAAAAGACCTCATTTGCTTTTGAAATGGAGTAAGCAGGCAGAGGGACAAGGGACACACAATGAATTATTACAAATGTATATCCATGTAAATTTACCTAAGTTAAGAAGTTATCCCATCGTTCTTACAAAGCAGCAGACAGACGGTGTGTCAGCGACAAAGTGAGTAAAATGTGATGCAAAGAACAACTACTAACATAAAGTTGGTAATATAAATTTTGGTTCGTTACATCTTCAGCTGACTTTAATGATCACCGGGGCAGGTTGATGCTTCCCTCGTACTCACTCGTGTGTCATGTCTTGGACACTACGTTGTGTGCACAGCTGTTCATAGTCGGGCTCATTTATGCACTCATCCTTTTCACAACATGTTCATCTTTGCACACTGCATGTTTACTCAACAGCACTCATCCTGGGTCGCCCGTAACCATGGCAACAGCACACAGCGGTGATGAGCGAAGGGAAAGTGTGCTGTTTGACTGACAGGGCTGATGTTTTATGGATGGCAGATTTCTTATTTCCTTTTTAGAAGAGGTGAACTGTATAAGTGAGGGGTAATGTCCAGCAGACCAGCAGTTTTCTGTCAGAAATACAAGCTTTCCTGCTACCTGCCAGCAAAAAATAACTAATGTGGTAAAAAAAAAGACTAAGTTCGTTCTTGTCTTTTTTTTTGACATAGCCTGTTTCTGGGTCAAAGGTTATGTCTGTCATGAATATGAATCTTCTTTTCTCGCTTTAGACTATTCCCTTCGGGATCGCCACAGCAGATTTTCATGCTATTCTTATCCATCATGAATATGAATAGCATGAAAATATCAGACTTTAACATACTTTTTCTTGTAAATGGTCGAGTAAATGGTCTATATTTATATAGCACCTTCTAGAGTCCTACAACCCCCCAAGGTGATTTACAACTCAACAGTCATTCACACACGCACACATTGATGATGTCTTGGTACAGCTCAATATTAATACTGAAGGAATAACTACTAATATTGTCAGTTACATCCATCCATCCATTTTCTTCCACTTATCCGGGGTTGGGTTACGGGGGCAGCAGCTTAAGCAGAGCAGCCCAAACTTCCCTCTACCCAGCCACTTGGGCCAGCTCCTCCAGGGGAATCCTGAGGCATTCCCTGGCCAGCCGAGAAACGTAGTCCCTACAGCGTGTCCTGGGTCTTCCTTTAGGTCTCCTCCTGGTCGGACGTGCCCGGAAAACCTCACCAGGGAGGCGTCCAGGAGGCATCCTAACCAGATGCCCGAGCCACCTCAACTGGCTCCTCTCGATGTGGATGAACAGTAGGTGAGGGTAGGAATGTAGATCAACCAGTAAATTGAGAGCTTCACCTTCTGGCTCAGCTCTCTCTTCACCACGACATACCAGCACAACACCTGCATCACTGCAGACACAGTACCGATCCACCTATCGATCTCGCTCTCCATCTTTCCCTCACTCGTGAACAAGACCCCGAGGTACTTAAAGTCCCGCCACTTAAAGCAGGACCTCATTCCTGACCTGGAGAAGGCATTCTACCCTCTTCTGACTCGAGCCCATTGTCTCGGATTTAGAGGAGCTGATTGTCATCCCAGCTGCTTCACACTCAGCTGCGAACTGCTCCAGGGAAAGCTGCAGATCACGGTCTGATGAAGACAACAGGACACATCATCTGCATAAAGCAAAGACCTGATCCTGATCTTCTTTGTCTGTGTGTGGGTCAGCTGTTACCATGGGAATGATCACAGTTGTAGTTGAAAATGATGCATTTTAGACATGCAAGTGTGTTTATACATTCAGCCATAAGCAATGCCTTAAAGTCTACTTTTGTTTTGGGGTATAAACACCAGGGTGTTTAAATGTTCAGACGTCGCTACAGAGTGATAAATAATGGCTGGTTTTGATTGACAGCAACTTTCTTTTCTACTATGATTTGTCTCTTTCAGGTCTTCCCACCACTTCCTAGTGAGGCTGAGATCGCTCACACCAAAAAACTCTTCAGACGCAGGAAGAATGACCGACGGTAAATATACATTCCAGCCCCACGTGCATTGCATATAATTCTGAGATCTGCCTCAGATAGAGAATCTGTATTTGTTGTTGTAATTGCACAGCCAGAATCAGAACCTGAACTTTTTTTTATCACAGCCAAAGCTAGGTCGAGACAGGAATGCCGGCTCCACAATTCACGGCAGACACAAAAAGAGACCAATTTTTCCAGTCAATTGTGTTCGACTACACGTTCACACGCAGCTTTTTTTCTGATGATCTATTTATTTGTTCTGCTTTGCTACATTCATCCTGATCCAACAGTCTGAACTAAATTCCTCACTGCACACGTCCACTCTGATTGTGTATTCTGTAAAATCTCATTCCACGAGAGTCTGACTTCAGTGAAACTATGCTCTAAAGAGAGAAAGAGAAAAATAAATCTCTCGCTCCCTGCCCTGATGTCACTGGAAAACTGTTCTTCAGTTGCTAAGAGACAAGCAAAGAGAAAATATTTTGGTTGTATTTGTGGTTTTTATTCGAGAAAGAAAAAAAAAGGAAATTGTATCTAAACCAAATGGACAAAAGCACATTCATTCCTGTTTTTAAGTACAGAGAATAATTACGTCTCTCTGCAGCTGATGTGTTTTTGAACAATGGGCAAAGCCCACGCCGGACAAAAGAGAAAAACAAGAAATATCATCTTGGACCAGCAGGAGTTTGCTTAGGTTTCAGTCGATTTGTTTAAGAACTCCAAGTGTTACCAAGAGACCATCCTGTTTTCTCCTGCTGCTTCTTTTACACTGTACCGCTTTTACTTGACAGCTAGTTCTGCACAAGTGTGTGTGTCAGAAGTAAGCGTGTCTGTGTGTGTGAGAGAGATTTTTGTTACCAGAATGATTTATAGACGGTTTGATTAAATGATCTTTAACAGCAAACAGGATGATGGAAATTCACAGCAGCACTTTTCACTCACTTTAAAGTCAGTGCGCTGTCATTTTTTCTGCCACATGACTTTTCCTACCACAGTTTCTCAAAACAATTTTCTGATTATTTGAAGAACATAAAAGGAGAGAGATCAAACATAATACAGCTTTTCAAATGACTTTTTTACAAAAATGTAAGGTAAAGTAGAAAAACTGAGAAATCAGACCACTGAAAATTTCTCCTGTTGTCTTTTTGCCCTTTTTATAAAACAATGGTGGCAATTTGCCACAACGCCAAGGCGGCATCTGGGAGCCTACGGTCGTTTATAAGAGCTCAGACCGTTGCGGTAATGTGGCGCAATCGTGTCATTTTTATAAAATATTACGCGATGGCGACATAAAGGAGGTATGGGGGCGGCGCTGTCACGGACTTCTGTTTATCTTGGACATAACTTGCTTTTTATTGCGATCAAAGCCGTGCTCGTTAGGTTTTTTTCACAAGCAGCTACAGGTGTCTGTCCTCCACAACCCCTGTGAACTGTCAGATGATCTGAGCTGCAGCGCTAATGGAAAGAAGCTCCCAGCACGCTAATCGCTCCAGTTTATCATCTCAGCTAATTCTGTTTATCAAACGAAACTTATGCCCGTGTTTACTTTCATTTTCTATATAGTTGCTGGCCGGAGCTCGGCATTAATTCATCATGTGATCATGACACCTCCTTCTGTTGCGCCAAGGCTTAATGTGCGTTTATAAGACCGGCGAGGCCGCAATATTACCGCAATATTATCGCAATATTACCGCAATATTACCATCATGCATGGCAGCACGAAAGCTGCAAAATTCCTGCATCGCCTGCCGCCAAAGCACGTTCATAAGACACACCCTTGCTGTAATATTACGCTGATTTGCCGGCATGGTGTGTCTTATAAAAAGGGCTTAGAGACATTAAACTTGTTTCAGTTTCCAACACAAAGCTTCAACAGCAATGTTTTCCTTCGTTTTTTAGTCTTTGTCTCTTAATCCTGTAAAGAAGCAACACACAGCTGAACAAATTTAGTTGTGCTGGTGCAACTCAGAAAGTCTAGTTTATCTAAGTCAGGATGAGGCAAAAGATGAGATGAAGAAAGATGACACAACCGAGGCTGGAAATAAAAATCTATACAATCGGATCAACTTATTACCCGGTAGAGGTTTGTAGAATAACTGTAACTATTTATGGTTGTTAACAATGCAGTTTGAGGCTAAATCTTGCTACCTTGATCCATGCATGATTATACGTTTTCAGAGGTCCGACATTTCTCTATTTAAAATTCTTGTTTTATTGATTTCATGTAATATTCTAACAGTATGAGATTTTGAATGTGGGGTTTTCATAAGCTGTAAGCCATAATCATCACAATTATAACAAATAAAGGCTTTAAATATTTGGCTTTGCATGTAATGGGTCTATTTCATATATTAGTTTCGTCTTTTAAGTTGAATTACTGAAATAAGTTAGCTTTTCCAAAATATTCAAATTTTTCTAATTTGGTCTGTAGAGTGGAGGTGTAACAGTACACCTAAAATCCCGGCTCGGCACATTCTTTGGTTTTAATCTTGCAGTTAAGTTCGTTCTCGGTACATTAAGGAAACAAAATGAAAACAGGTTTTCACTCAGGTACTGCAGGAGACTAAGAAACCCTAATGTTTTGCAGTTCTCTTTGTTTATTAGCGCATCTTTCAAGAATGGCTGGCTCCGTGTTTTTGTCTGAGTTGCTGCTGTGAACTGGGACTGTTGGTGGCAAACTGGGACTTAATGAAGACAGGTGATTCACTTTGACGACACCTGAAAAGAGAAAATAAAGTATTTTGTTCACAAGCCTGCATATCATACAGCTCTATCTTTTCCGCCATGTTGAATGCTCAATATGCACACATTACAAGTGGCTGTTGCTCTGCCTGCGCTGTCCAATTTAAAATATCGCCAAACTGCAGACATTTTCACTCTCGAGGCAACATCCCATAGCCAATCAGTGACCGGCAGTCTCTGACGTCGCATATTAGGCCCGGCTCGGTACGCTTCGAACCACTTTGAAGCAGTTACTATGAATGGGGCTGCAACCACAGACCCAATAAAGATGGAAATGGTTTGAAACTGTACTGAGAACTGTACTGTTGAACCCCGCTGAGTAGGTACTAATGGAAACGCGCCAATAGTTTTATGTTGGATCTTGCTTCGAATCAAACTCATTGAATAGCATTGTATCATGTAATGTAAGGTCACTGGTAAAAGGTCCTTTACACTGGTGGAGGACAAACACCAGAGGAATCTAGAAGCAAGCGTCACATTGGTTTTAGCTGCTCACGTATCTTAAATGAAGTGGACTGTTGGCAGTGTATCGACATACTTATCAGCCACACACCCTAGTACTTGTAAATGTGAGGAATGCTGTGCAATCAAAGCTGCCAGACGTTTCATAACTGCATGAAAGTCTTTTTATGCAGCCCTGAATTTGTGTGCATCAAATGCGTGAACTGGAATAGTCAATCCAACATGCAACTACCTTAACTTATTGTTCATACTCAAAACACAAATATTTTGTGTTTTACCATCAGATGCTTAAACCCAACTAGATGAAAAAGAAAATTGACCTTAGTGATCAGTTAATGTTTGAAACATGAGGGTTGTGTATTGAACAAAGCAGAAGAAAGAGGAACAGAAGGAGACTGTGAGACTGAGGGAAGGAAAAGTGTAGGCCGGCCGCCGCAGGATGGAAAAGAGAAGGGGAGGCAGTGCATGTGTTTCTACTTTAGTAGGCACGTCAAGCAGGGCTGAAATTAGTTGTGATTTACTGGAATGTGCTGGTTACTGCTTTCTGCTTTCAGAACAGAAGAAGGGCAAAGAAGGAGCGTGTCAGCTCCTCCTTCACACTTTTCCAAATATTGAAGCGTTTCTTGGATTTCGGCCTTCCTTTGTCTTCAATGTTATTTGGTGTTGTCGTCACAGCTGAAGAATTTAAGCATCATTCATTAATTTGTGCCTGCATGTATCAAGTAAGGGACAGTAACGGGACTAAATGGACGATGGTTGGCGTAGACGTACAACTGCTTTCATGCACAGAAATTTGCACATGCATTCTTTATGTCTTTATGAGGCTTCACAGGCGCCTGGCTGCTTCTGTCATAAATCACATGGGGATTGAATGGATGTGCTCAGGTCTTATTTCCACTCCCTCACTTTATAACTAGCCAAAAACACTGTGGACCACCTCTTTTTATAAATATGGACAACCACCCACCCACCCACACAGGCATACACCAGCCGTTTTGTTGGACTTGTGTGTACGGTTGCTTAGAAACACAAGTTCATGTGAGTTTTTCATGATTTTGTTTTATAGTGTAAGTTAAGATTTCATTATTGTACATGTATATAGTCTATTACGTCTATTAAATGATCGTTTCATCAGAGTAGCCCACCTTGAACCAAGGACTCCAAAGCACTTTACACTACAATCATTCACACTGATGGTGATGAGCTACATTGTAGCCACAGCTGCCCTGGGGCACACAGGCAGAAGCGAGGTTGCCGCACAGTTGGCGCCACCGGTTCCTCCAACCACCACCAAGGAGGGTGAAGTTTCTTGCCCAAGGACACAACAGCTAACACAAACAGAGCAGGGGTTCAAACCAACAACTCACCAGTTGCAGGAAAGACTCCCAACTCCTGAGACACCGTCGCTCCATGCTAAAAATGTTTTGATTACAGAAAATCAGGCAAAAACATTTTTGCCCACGTTTTGCTGCTCAGCATCTCATTTAGAAGTTACTGCCATCACAGCTCACACTTCGTATATTTAACTTCTTGTTTTGGCCTCGGTGTTTTCTAGACAGCTGGTCTGACTTTGTCTGCACCTTCAGCGAAGCACCAGCTTTTCCACGAACAACTTCCGACAACTACTCCTTCAAGATATTTAGAAGGAGTCGATTAGAGTTCCACACGCCTAGATGCACACACAAATTAGTGCGGCTCCGAGTTTTGATTTTCGACTCCAAAGATTTAATAATGCAGATGCTCAGTCAGGCAGCTGAAACCCGTCTCCCCACAGTGCATTAAGTCAG
>SSNS01000074.1:638940-678940 GCA_006937985.1 Aphyosemion australe
TGTGTTGTGGCCTGTGTAAAGCTTTAGCCGGGGTATTGACTGTCTGGCCTGCAGGCTTCTCTTCCCCTTAGGTCGATCGATTCTTTTGTCTGGGTCAACCAATAGTTCCACGAACTCTCCACTCGCACACAGAAAATGTCATGATTGATCATTCTTATCCTCCCTCCCATGATCAAGTCTGTCCATTAACTTCAGTTTTTTGTGACATTGTAGTGTTCTTAGACTTCCTGTAGTTTTTGCGTGTTGTTTTGTGACCTGTAGTTTATTTCACCTTTTTTTTTGCTTTGCTTTTTTTTCTCCCTTTGATCTTTTATTTTCTCTTTTGTGTCATCTATAAAATTTCCAACTTTTCCACTAAATGGCCTCCCCACTTTACTCCTTTCTTCACCATTTCATCTGTCCTCAATCTCTCCATCCTTCCAACCACCTGCATTTTGGCATTCCTGCTTGTAGAGCATTTGATCACAACACGCGAGACCAGTTAACCATACTTCTGCCTTGTGGCCCGGGGGAGAAACGGCAAGTCTCAGCCAGGTTAGTGACAACAAGCAAGATCCTGAGAAATCAAATCAGCCTGGCTGCACTTTACCTTTGATAAAATTGGCGCGAGTTGCATTTGAATTATTCTTCTCAACATTTAAAATGATAAACATTTATTTCATCCTGTTAAATCTTCAGAAAGTTCAAAATAAGAAGAACGTGTGTTGAAAATTAGATTTATTAAGGTTTAGCACCCAATCATGAAACATTAAACACTGATATCAGCTTGATTATTAATGTGAAAGTAAAAAATAAGCCATATCTGATCTGATTGGATGGTTAAATTGTCTGAGTCAGATCTGATCCTATGTTACAAGATATTTTAAAGTAAAATTTCATTAGTGGCTACAAGAGTATTTGATTGCAACAAGATCTAATGCTTTTCAATATGAAAACAATCCTGTTGCCCCCCCCCCCCCACACACACACACTTGAAAATATATTTCTGAAATGATATTTTACTTGTAGCCTTTCGAACCGCCTCAGTTTCAAGAAAAGCAGATCTGCTCTGACCAGATTGATAAGCTAACAGCTAGTCACAGAAAGGCCCAAACTAAAGTGGATTGTGATATCTGAACTATCTGAACATTGTATGTGTGTGACTATACATGTCAAATATCAGTTCATATTCATGACTTTAATATTTGTCTGAACGTAAAACGTCTGCTAACTTAAGGAGCGTCGGAGATGTTTGTGCTGTTTTGTACGATTACCGGTACTATTATAGTAGTCATTTGTTTATTCTGTCAGGACTCAAACAAGTTATAGTATAAATACAGTCTGTTTCTATGTTGTTATACGTGTGTGTGTGTGTGTGTTTAGTTTATTTTCTACAATGTAAAACTAATCCCTTTTACCTACAATGTTTTATATTTTTCTTTCGAGACCTCAGCTTGACCCCCAGGGTTTATATTCCCTACAGTTTCTTAAAATGTTATATTTTCCTCTGTTCTGTAGTTTTGTAGGTAGTTTAGTAAAAGTGTTGAATCAAGGAATCAATAGTTTGGGTATAAAGCTTTTGACTATAGCTTAATCTGGCTTTTAGATACTGTTTGTATGAACGAGCTACAGCTTCAACACCCTTTTCAGGATTTAATATAAATTATTAAGTCTTTTGCACCCGTGCACCTGATGTATGGCAACTACACTCCTGAGAAGTTTATCATTTAGGGGGGGGGGGAGCTTAAATTGTATTTAGTTGTTAGAAATCAGGAATATTGGAGGTGTTGACTCATGTGCTGAGTCAGTTTTATATCACAAATAGATGAGATGGCCGCTGCTAGCTGGGTTCATGTACGTTCACAAGCTCAGGCAGATGATAGGTTGCCTCCTCAGTGTGAAGGTGGCTAATCCATTGGACCATATGTCAGCAGCAGGTTGGGCTTACAGACGACACACCGGCAGCCAAATGTAAGCAGAGTGGGTTTTTAGATCAGTCGGTTATAAATGTGTTGATGAGAGATTCATAGGTTCGTTTTGGGTAATAGTTTCCTGTTGGACAACATTAGGAAGGTTACAAGTTGAGGAGAAGAACGTGCAGCTGAAGATGCTAACTAACGCTGCTTTGATTTCAGGAGACAGCAGCGACCTCAAGGAGGAGGAGGAGGAGGTGGGAAGAACCACCCTCAGCAGGTTCAACAGTCGCCACAGCAACAGCAGCAGAGGGATCACACCCCGCAGCTGTCTCCAAACCAACAAGAGTTAGACTCAACAGATCTGGGAGATAACAGAAACCATAATGCTGCTCGACCACCACGTCAGAACCAAGGAGGACCCCCGCACCACGGTTACAGCCAGAACCGGCGCTGGCACCACAATCACAAAGGCCAGGGGCATGGACACACAACCCCTACAGGTGATAGAGAAGGACCTCTGAGAACAGCCAAAGACAAGGAGACTGAGGGGGTGAGGCTGGGTGATGAGCACATCAGACCACCTCAAGAACCCAGCAGTCAGAGTCCAAATGAATCACCCAGAACTGACTCAACGCCCAGGACTGACGTCCTCCCAGATCTGACAGTTAATAAGAAAAGTCCCAAGCCACCACCAAGTGGAAAAGCAGGCGAGGGTCATGTGGAGGAGCCAAAAATCAGCCTTCTGCAGTCGTCAAAGGAGAGGCTGAGGAGGAGACTAAAAGACAAGGTACCGGAAAGCTGCTTAGCGCCTGTCAGTCAGCATTAGAGCAGCCAGGCTTGATCTGTACACACACACCAACATTTGGCTACGTAATTACTTTTATTACATTAAAAAACAAGCAGGCAGCAAGTTACCACACGGCGGCTCAGACACACTCGTGTCTGAGCGCCCGGCTTGATTAATTTGTCTGCGTGTTTGTTCAGCGTTCACACGGGAGGGGAGCACGTGTTCTCACTGAGGAGGTGAAGACACAGAAGAAGCATTAGATTAACAGTTTCCGATGTTCTCCGCTGTGTGTTAAACTGATGAGCTGGCCAGTCATGTTGCTGCCATTAGCTTCCTCTTCGTGTGGCTCTCTCATCACCGCCAAGAGGGGGGTTGATTGGAAAAGACTTTCCCACAGGCAGCCGGGAATTAGAAAAAAATCCCTAGTGGGAATAGTGGATCTAACCCAACTGGTCTAGGAGAGGGAAGCAACCTAACTTATTAACTCGTCCTTTCTTGTCCTTCAGGAGGAGGCTCATGTGGAAAAGTCACGGATGGGACCACAGAACATGGACCGGCTGGTGGACCTTCTCAACAGCATGAGGAGCAACAGCAGCGGCGTGGAGCAGCAGCTGGCCTCGTTCATGGAGGAGGCGCAGTGTTCGGCGCGGTCCGAGGAGGCGCTGACTCAGGTGGTCGGCACTATCTACTCCAAGGCCGTTTCGGACCGGAGCTTCGCCTCAACGGCAGCGAAGCTCTGCGAGAAGATGGCGATGTTCATGGTGGAGGGAACCAAGTTCAGATCGCTGCTGCTCAACATGCTGCAGGTGACAAACGGGCTGCTGGTTTAGTTCGGAGGTTTCTCTCCCTTTGTTGTTTTATTAAAACATTTTTAAAATAAAGTTCTTCTCTCAGCAGATGAAGTAAAAAGCTGCAGAAGGCTGAAGAGTTTCAAACTATATAATAGCTTAATAATTACTAACCTGGATGTTTTTATTTAAAGGTTTTTGTTACGTTTGCTAATCCCCATCCTAACGCCAGCGGTTTGATTCAGGCTCAGGGGAAAGGACCTCCAGGTGGAGGCCGACCGACTGTGAAACATAGAAGTCAGTTGGCGAAATCGCTAATCTGAACTCCCCGGGGGCAGGAAGACCTGCTTCCCCCTCCGTCCTCCATCCCTTCACTTCACTGCATGTTCCAGTCTTGCACCCTCGATGAAAACATCCTCTGAGGCGTTACATACTTCACTACCTCTCCCTCCTTTCCGCTCGCCCTCCTCGTCCCTCATGAGCTCTCTATTCCCATGTTTTCACGTCTTATCGCCTCCTCTCACCCATTACAACACGGACCAGTGCCTCGCTGCTTCTCCCGGTACAGTTTCTGTGTCCTGCTCCTTCCTTCCAGTCTTCATGTCCACGCCGAGAGCCGGACAAATCCAGATGTGTGTCATCCGATGATAATTAAAATCTGGATTTTATTTTTTCTATTTTCTTCCCTGAATCCATCACATATTCTCTTCTTCAATTAAAAATCTTTGTCTTAATAAATTAGAGATTTTTTTATCCTAAACCCAGCAGCTTCCATCTTTGTACTCCCGCCTGGATCACAGCTGTGCGGTCGCTTCTCCTCTTTTATTTCTCACTTTAATCTCTACTTCCCAGCCAGCATGAACCCCCTACTTACTTTTGACATTTTAGCTTTTTTTTTCACTATAAAACATTCTTTAAATGTCACAATCGGCTCATGAAGGCCTTTATTAAGTATGTTGCCATTAGACCCCTGGATCTCAATATGGGGGCAATTATTTTAACTGCTGTGCCGTTTTAAAGAAGCTAATGAGGGTTTGTTTGCTGAAACAGCGCCACCGTTTAACTCGTTAACGGCTCTTTTCTCTGTAGCATGACTGAAGAGAGCTTAAGATCTTTTTAATCGAATGTTCCTAACTCTACTCATCATTTTTGTTATCTGTGTAGTGGGGTGAGTCTTCTGTTTGTCTCTAGTAATACAAGAGTCATTAATAGTTATCTTCTTATTAATAAATAAAATAACAACTTTATGAGAGCATTAACCCTCACACATTCACAACGACACCATTCACTGGTCTCACTCTCACTAAACCAGCTCCCCTTCAGGAAGACAAAAGGAATTTAGTTTTACGTTTTGACTCTTATTTTAAGGCAGGGGCGTCCAAACCCTTCAAGGCTAGAGCCAAAATGTCCCTGCGGGCCACAATAATGGGGCTTTTTTAATTAAAAAGACAAAGCAAAAATATTTTATGGTGATTTTGTTTTTGTACCGTTCAAAAATAGACATATTAATAAAAATGAACATAAAAATGTTGAAAATCCTCAGTAGTGGGGCAGAGACATAGAATCATTCCTAGGGCCACGCCTGCTTTAAGGTTTGGGTTGAATTTTTGCAGCACCTATCAAAACTCACACTAGAGAGATTACAAAGATGTTTAATGACTGAGCCAGGAGAGATGGACTCCTGCTGGTGACTCGCTTTTATCATCGTGTTGATATTCCTCTGTTAAAGGTAATGCATGCGATGTTTCTGAATTTCAGGAAAGAACCGCCCTCTCCACGTTTTGAAAAATGCACATGCGCAACACTCTACCAGCTTGGAAAGTTAGAATATAGTCGTAGATAACTTCTTCAAGTTTGAAATGCATTCCTCCAAATAGCATGCCGAACTTTAGCTTATCATATTTCTTTTGTGCGGTACAATTCAAACTCTGACTGCTAGGTGGCAGTAGTTTTTACCGCCTTCATTCTGACGGAACAACGAGATCTCGGGATAAAACTGGATGTGACATGGCAGCGTCTCGCCTGAGTTTTCATAAAAATTGCAAATGTTGTCTGGCTTTTACTATCACGATATATCGTATCCTAGGGCTGGGCAATAAATCGAAAATGTATCATTATTGAAATTTCTCACTCTAACCGATATCGTTTTTCCATGTCAATAAATTCGGTAATTAAAAAAATGAGTATGAGTACTGAGCATTGTTTTGTTAGCTGTTATCTACTAGTTTAAAAATGATAGTGTCACACACAAAAATCGGCAGTTGCCACATAAAACCAGAAAAGAACATTAAAAGTCAAACGTCAAAATGTAAACACCAGGACCAGTTAAAAAACCATAAACACCGGTCAGTTTCAGCGGCAATGCTGACGTTTTCAGCAAGGTATTGATAACAAGAATAAACAACAACTCGGTGCTGTTAAATAGCAAAAAATGCGGAACATATAAATGATGAAAAAAATAAAGACGACAAAAACTTACTAGTAGCACTGGGCGCGGCCATCTTTAAAATGGTGATCTCGGGGTCCTCTGAAACGTATGAGCTTGTAGCTCAGAATTCTGAGTTCATTGCATAATTTCCGGTTAACTTAACTCGGAAAAACGAGTTCCGAGGACAACTGGAACGCACCATTACTGGAATAAACTGTTATGTAAGAAGATGAAGATAGTCCATTTTGAGTCATTTCAGAGACCGTTGTGGGTTTGTAGCTGGTCACACTGGAGATGTTCTGTTTTTCCTCAAATAAAGACTCTTTTCTCTCTTCTCCTGAACAGAGGGATTTTTCCCACCGTGAGGAGCTGCAGCACTCAGACGTGGAGCAGTGGTTGGGTTTCATCACCTTCCTGTGTGAGGTGTTTGGCACCATGAGGAGCAGCTCCGGCGAGCCCTTCAGGGTTCTGGTGTGTCCCATCTACACCTGTTTACGAGAGGTTGGTACCCCAGTGGCGATGCTGGTTGTTTTTTTCTGGTCACAGATGTGATCTTTATCTGCTTAAACCACAGTCAGGATTAAGAGACTTTAAAATATTCAACAGTATCACATACAGGATGGGTGTCATCGGATTAGCTTCAAATACTGTAGGATCGGGCGAGTTAATAAGTCATCACTCCTAAAGAAGAGTGCAACAGATGACTTAAAACCAGAAGAGTTTTTTTTACTGTAAGCAAGTTCAAACGTGTCTTTGTGCACACGGTACTTGACTGAGCGGGGCGATGCTGATTGGGCGATGATGTCATTGAGGGACAAATGTCTCAGAAAGGTCACAGTTATGTTGTGAGGGACTAGAGAGGATAAACAGTATTAGTATTTTTCTTCTTGACCAGGGCGTCGCCCAATCATCCCAATGAACGAACCGCCCATGCTGCATCCTTATCCTTACAGCCGATCAATCAGCCTCGTCCACTCGTTCCAGTCATGCACAAACAGTCAGCAGTTTGTTTATCTTGTCTTTGCAATCTGGTTTCCTGTTTTTCACCACAAAAAGTCTAGACTGCAGACACCGCAACTGGGTTTGGTTTGTAGTGCAAACAGCCAGGACACTCTCAGTTCCAGGAAAAAGCGTGACCCCGGGTTCAGTTTCTCATCAGCCGGTTGTCCTCTCCCTGTCACCATGGAAACCGTATAAGATAGCCGCAGCAGACGCACCACAATACAGAAGTGGTTAACGACAGATGGAGTACTGAAAGGGGAAGCAAGTGAGTGGGAAGGAGGAAACACGGGAGACTGTGGTCAGGTTGACAGTTGGTTCAGAAGGTTTACTCGCGTCACGACAGGTAGAAGGCACAGGGAGATAAGGCAGCAGAATCTGGAGAGGGAAACCGTTTTTAACGCGTCATTTGAGTAAGATCAGGAGTGTTCTGTTAGTTTTACCACCCACATTCACACCTCTCCACCAGCCTGGAACTGAACGCATACCTGCTGTCTCTTTAACAAACACACCCTGTCTGAGGGGATGCCCAGGGCATCATCTCAGCATGGAGGAAGTGTGCCGTAACCCACCAGAAATACACACAAACATCTTCTTGCATCTGCGCTGCTGCGTCTTCCTCAGAAATACTAGAGATACTAACACACCTGCACAGATTCATCAGTAAACTGTTATTCTGTGAGCCTCCACACGTTTGTTGATAGTCAGTTTGTGAGAACTGTCACCCTTACGCTCATTTCTCTACTGCTTCATGTGGCTGTCACGATCCAGCGGTTACAACGCAGACAGCTTCCTGCGTCTGTGTGGCGGCTCATCTAGCTGCAGAACAGGACGGGTAACAGCTGCGGTGTGTTGGGCTGAGTTTCCACAGAATGTTTTTACCCCTAAAGCGTATTGCTCAAAGCAAAGAGGCGGTGAACGCTTCCGCTCTGAGGACTTTGAGTCAGACATCTTTGAACTTGAAGCAGGTGTTGCTCTTTTTCTAGGAAACCAAAAAAATAACTAATTACATCAACTTCTGTCTCTAAAGTACAAGCTAAACGTAGAATTATTGTCATTTTATAATTGTCACACTAGTCATATTCTTGTGCTTTTTTTGGTGAGCTGCATGGATAAAGCACTTCCCTGAAACGTGTTAGCCTTTTTATGGTCAGAAAATAAATAAAAATAACCTAATCTGAACATACCAAGTTAGGGTGTTTGAGAATAAATGACAGCTGTATTTATAGAGAGAGAAAATGAATGAGCCGTAATCTCAGTTATTATTTTATCTTCTGATTGTAGAGCCGTCTCACACAACCCATCATGTAGCAGGTACCTGCATGAGATCAGCTGTTTTCTTCAGTCTTTCCCCAGTATGTGGAATTAAAGCTACATACAAATAATCTAAAACACCAGGTGACCCCTGACCCGTCCATCCCTGTTAGCACGTTTTTGAGGCTTATTATACATACTTTACACAGTTCAGTCAGATAACACATTTATTTCTTTTGTTGAACATTTTCGGTGGTGTGTAACTGCAGCAGAGCCGAGCACGGGCACCATCTTGTTTGCAGCCAGAAGCAGAAACTAGGGCCCTTCATTTTTTAAACAAATGCACATCACCCACCATCTACTAACTACTCTGAAACTAACACATGATCTGTTAGCACTCAGACTGTTTTATTAATGACGCTCAGCTTCAGCAACATCAAATTCTAACACCATATTTTTCAAACTGACTGGATTATTGACATTTCCACGTTTGCTAAAATCAACTTAGTTGTGGTGGCCATCTTGAATAGAATTCACTCCAAAAGTAGTAGCTACGGATACATGGGAATGAACGCCCTATCAGATCAAAAATTCCTCATGTAAACATGTCAATCAGAATATTCTGATCCGATACGGCCCGATTGAAATTAAAATTTCATTCCGATTGAGAGAGGTGGATTTGTCCGATCATCATTCCGATTGAGGTCCATGTACACACCCATTCGGATTGTTGGAGTAAAATAATGACCACTGAGCATGTGTGCAACTTCAGTCTTTCCGCCTTTGCAGACGCTCAGAACAAGTCGAAAACATGGCGGGAGGTAAACTGAAGTGGTCTGTTTTCCGACACTATTTTTTTATTGGAAACACTACGGGAGCTCAATATTATTGAACGTCTCGATAACCAAAAGGCTAGAAATGCTGAGTTATACACTCAAGTGCATCTAAAGATGCAGGAAGCAGGAATTCACCGAAGTATTGACCAAATCAAAAACCGCTGGAAAAGTTTGAAAGTGGCGTTTTACAAGGCAAAAACTCAAAATGGCAAAAGACGTGCGGACAAGATGGCGTTTGTTTACAAGGTTTTTTTCCAGGAAAGACAACTCTGCGCATGCTCAACCCATTTAATCTGACTGAGTGCTTGGTGCACGTATACTCATGGCATGATCGGATCATTTTAGTTAGTGTCCATGGAAACAGACATTTTGGATTTCCGATCAACCAAGATTTGAATCGGATAGGGGAAATTTGGCGCATGTATTGATTACATTCTGAGAGTTTCATTTAAATCTGTCATGTCCTTCATGAGCCTTTTAGCAACCAAGCATGTGCAAAATGCACACAACTAAACCCAACATCCACCTGGACAGTCAGAGCCTGATGTTAGGGGGGATGGAGCATATTTCATCTAAAGTGTGGCAGGTTGTTGGTTTGCAGCTGCAACTGCAGAAAGCATCAGTAACATCAGCTGTTGTTGATACAGGGGGTTGGTATTTCACTGTAAAATCTCCACTTGTACCTTAGAGTTAGCTTGGCTTGGCCAGCAGTCAGAACCAATTTAACAGAAATAATGTGACAATAAATAATGGAGCTACCAGTGGAGCTAATCCTGAAGCTGCTGTTGCTATGCAACGACTGGAAAGATGGTTAGAGTTGAATTTCAACCTAATCTTTCACTGGACTAATGACTGGTTGGTGCAAGTCTCAACTTGTGCTGATTTATTTGAGTCATTAGGTCAAATTAAAGATGAATCTGTTTTTGTGGGTCTGTGATTCTTTGTCATTCTGATCAGATGTCCAGTATCTTCACCAGTATGAATGGTGTCTCACCCATTCACAGGATCATTTCCCACCATAAGAAGGCTGTGTGTAGCGGTGGATGTAGATTATGATGTAACAACAGAGGAAAACGCTTGTTTCACTAAAAACAAGACAGCAGGAAAGTTGGTGAAGACACAGATTAAACCCGTTTTAAGAGCTCTGAACAGAACCTCGTCCTCGGCTCCCTGGAGAACTCATTATGAGCTAATCCAGCTCGTCAGATAGTTTTCCTTCTCTGGAAATGCCGGGACTTGTGCTCCCACATCAAACAGCCACTCTGTCACCACGCCTGTCTCAGCATACTGAGGAGCTGACGTGTGTGGGACCGCCAGGCCTGAATGAGAGGTGAAATACCAAGAAGCTTACAGCGTGGAAGGAAGAGGCCAGCTCATCCTGGATGTACAACACCCAATCAGAGAGTGGTGCTGGGCTCCTTCTTCTTCAGGATTCTTCTCTGTGCTTTCTTTAAGCATCTGTTTATTCTTTTGGCATCAAAACGATTTCAGTTCAGTTATTGTAAAATAACTGAATACTGCAAAGTAAAAGAATAATTATTATTTGTATTAATCTTTCATTTGCCATTTGGGCCAGCTCCTCTGGGGGAATCCCAAGGTGTTCCCTGGCCAGCTGTGAGACATAGTCCCTCCATCGTGTCCTGGGTCTTCCCTTGGGTCTCCTCCTGGTTGATGTGCCCAGAAAAACCTCACCAGGGAGGCATCCTAACCAATTGCCTGAGCCACCTCAACTGGCTCCTCTCGATGTGGAGGAGCAGCGGGTCTACTCCGAGCCCCTCCCGGATGACAGAGCTTCTCACCCTATCTCTAAGGGAGAGCCCAGACACCCTGTGGAGAAATCTCATTCCGGCCGCTTGTATCCATGATCTCATTTTTTCAGTCACTACCCAATACCCATAGATGAGCTCTCTTCACCACAACAGGCCGTACAACACTTGCATCACTGTGGAACGTGAACAGCAGCCGTGGCAAATGTTAAATTGATTATAACTCAAATGAGTTTCACAGATAGTGAGATCAAATCTGTTGTCATAGTAACCTAGGGTCATCCAAAAGATGTCCTTTATTTTTATTTCCTAACCTAAATTAGCTCCATCATGAGTTGATTTTGAAATGCTGGGTCTTCAATTAATCCCTGCATTAATCTGAAAATAGACGTTTACATTTATGTCTTTTTTTTCCTGTCCTGTCATAATCCATCTGAGGCTGAGGCATGGGGTGCAGCGAGTGTGTTTACCATCTCCTCTGTTTGTCTTTAGTTGCTCTGCGTGTTTACTGTGTGTGTGTGTGCGTGTGTGTGTGTGTGTGTTCATTCGTTCCACGGACATAAGGCAAGCCTTGATGTGTCCTGTTTGCTGATTCTTCAGCCCTAAAGGACGCTCTGTTGTATTTCAGGATTAAATGTTAATGCAGAAGATGTTTACAGCTGGGATTATGTCGTCTTTCTCCTCTCGTGAAGTGATTGATGTTCACACTCGTGTTTGGTCTGAATCCAAACACGCATGTAGTGTATTTATACGTGACATCCTCTGGCCTGTTTACTCTGCTTTACTCATTCACTTCACCACATTTAGGTGGCTGCTGTTCTACTTGACTTTGTGTGGCCTTTTGCTCTCCTCGGATAGTCATGGAGTGTTTGTTGTTGTTGTTCTTTGTAGCTGCTCGAGTCAACAGATGTTAAAGAAGACGCCGTCCTTTGTTGCTCCATGGAGGTATGGACCACACACACACACACCCTAAAGGTCTTAACCTTCAACCAGCCCTCTGATAACTTTGCAGAAATGTCCCACAGAAGTCCAGTTGGTCGTTAGAAAGAACAAAACTTTTATTAGAATTGATCTGAAATGGATTAAAACCACGTGAGGGGTTACAGCTGGTGTTATTCTGCTAACCTGTGTCGTTCTCTGGGTTATAAATAGAAACTAGCTGTGTTTTGTTTCTGGCATTGTTGTCATAAAGATTCTAGGAAATGTTTTTGTGTAAAACAACAAGCTCTTATACCTGGGAAACATCACCTTTTGTCTATTTTAAGGTGTTTTTCTCTGTAAAAGTTATAAATAATTACCGTCTTAGATAGCTTCCTGAACAGCGTCGTGTTTAGACAAATACTGTGATTATTTACAGTTGTTAATATCAGCAGTAAAATGTCGCCCTGCTGGGGCGTCCAGAGGTCAAGTCCTGCAGGAACGTCCTCGGTTTAGCTTTATAAAACATTTCATATCAGCTGTTGTTAAAGTCTGGAGATGAAAGGTGTTTTAGGACGGCACCAATCCATCTTGGTACTCAGACTAGCCGTTAGCTCATCAGTCCTGAAAGACATAATCTCTGTTTTTCTGAACTGAGGCCCTTCGGTAAGCTTTTATTTTGCTATTATAGCTATCTGATTGAAATTTTTACACAAAAAAGCTGAAATGTCGCTTTAACTTTTACATCAGTAGTCAGTCTAATAAAGACACAACTTTGTGTGGCGGACACTCGTCTCAGTGAAAGGTTATCACCACCCATAGAACCAGACCAACAGGAAGCAGCACATTGAAATAAACTGAGAGAGAGAGACAGAGGGGGGGGGGGTAGTCGAGCTCTGAATCACAAACAGTTCCTAGAAGTTAAAAACACAGCTTCATGTCCTGAGGGTGAGAGAGAGAGTCCTTGTGTTTCTAGCTTCTACCCGTCCTTTATCCCAGTTTTCCTCTTCCTCCTCTAGTTGCAGAGTACGGGGCGCCTCCTGGAGGAGCAGCTCCCTGAGATGATGACGGAGCTCTTGGCGGCCGTCAGGGACAAGATGCTGTGTCCGACCGAGTCTCAGCTGACTCGCTCTCTGCTCATGGAGGTCATCGAGCTGCACGCGCACCGCTGGAGCCCTCTGGAGGCTCTCACCACCCAATACTACAACCGTACCATCCAAAAGCTCACCACTACTGCCTAGACTAGTCTAAACCCCCCCCCCCCCCCCCCCCCGCTGATGCCCCAAGTTTAATTATTCATGAGAACGACTAAACGCCGCGCCTGCTGGGCGCAGCCACAGGGGGGTCCAGCAGGCAACACTACATAGGAAGTATCTGAAAACTAGCTGCTGTTTTTGGCCAGTAGAGGCACACGATGTCTGTGAGCTCCACCGGCTCTAGCTGCTGGGGGGGGGGGCAGCAGCCTGTCCATAAGGAGATCTGTACCTAGAGTTGAATGGCGGAGGAAGGGGAAAAGGGGGGTGGAGGTCAGGGTGGTCGGTGTCATTCTCTTCATTGTGTTCATTTGCCAAACCCCACCCCACCCCGACCCCCCTCCTCTGTCTCCCCATCAGCCCCTGGGGTCTGTGAGGCTGATAAAAGAGGCGGCGGGGTGCAGACACGATGCTGTCTGTCTGGGACGTCTGCCCCGCCGGGCCAGGGACCAGGTCAAAGGGCCCCCCAGTGGAGCTCCACAGCTCCTTTGTGTCTCCCCCCCCCCCCATCCCTCACTGTAACCCCCCCTCCCAGCAGGAACCCCTCTGGGGGATGAGACAGCGGGCCTGCTGGGCCGGCCGGACTGAAGGATCAGGCTGGCTGGAGCAGGGTGGCAGATGGCTGCTCCAGGTTCCTGACACGCCCCACAGGCACCCCAGCTTTCAGCCCCCCACCCCACACCCCAGCAGTGGGGGTGGGGGGGTGCATTAGTAAATTAAAGCAGACGCTGCTGTCTGATAATTCCTTTGTTTTTGTCTTGCAGAGGAATGTTTCTCCTCTGTTCAGCATGAATTTTGAACCATTGATGTAATAATTCGTTTGAATCATTTGTTTTGATCGACGATTCGTTTTGAAGTCTCGTCTTCATGGTCAGACGTAGATATTCTAGCAGTAGGCCTTATTGCACAGCTTCGATTCGTTTTGCATTGCAGTGATGCAGTTTGCTTTATGATTTGAACAAAGTGAGACGAAGACGTTCCGTAATAAACGGAGCGGGAATTCTAGGATGTTCTAATTGACTAGTGGCCTTGTCAATTATCCCTTTTTATAAGAGTTTCCTGTTTTTCCCAGTTGGTGTGTGGAACCAGTTGGACTCCATCATAGGAGAAAAAGACAAAAATGAAACATGAAATGGGCACAGAGGTCAAATCCTTCTCTGCAGTGTGTTTGATCTTTTGTTTTTCTAACTGTATTATAAAACGAGAGGAAAACTGTATTTTTGGTTGTAAATGTTGGGAGAAGGAACGGGCCGAGCGGCTGGAAACTTGCCTTCTTCACACATTTCTGTCAGGAATGGACTCTTTACTTGGGAGTAGTCACATGCATTCATGCATGTGCGTTCATATTATTATTATTAGCTTTTTGTAATATTATTTTGAAGTCTTGCATCAAGAATAAAGATCCTGTGTGGTAGAAGCACAGCCCAGAAGATTAGCGGGGTGAGAAAGGTCATTAAAAATGTTTTTTGTTGTTTATTTTTGCAGGAGCTTATTAATAATGTGTATATGTGTCATTTAAATTATATCTAACTCATTTATATATAAAGATTTGTGTCTTCTGGTGGGTTTTTAGGAGCGTTTAAGCAGCTGCAAACTGTGTTCGGTTTTATTTTGTGAAAGGAGTTTTTAAAAAAAGCCCATCAGTCAGTGTCTGTTATGCAAAAAGCAGCTCCCTCTCTCAGCAGATTGGAGCAGGTGTGGACACCCCCCCCACCCACGTGCCCTTAGACCCCTCTGCTCGGGTCACATGACTCACCCGACAACTGAATGAGGCCCGCCGTCATTTGCAAAATCCTCATGAATATAGAAAAAGGAGGCAGCGATTGGATCAGCTGCGTTCTTGAGTTTGTTTTGCAAAGCTGCAGCAAAAATAAACTAATAAACTAAATAAGTGAGATGTAACGGAACAAAGTGTGGTGTGTGTTTTGTGTCTGCTCCAGAGAGGCGCGAGTCAGCGTGGTGTCAGATGGATTCACTCATCACAATAATGGACACGTGGTCGCCTCGGCCGTTAACGCGCCGGCTGCGTGGCTAATCGCTGCACCGCAGTCGGTCATTAGGTGAACAATTCATAAATGTGTGCACACTGGAGCTCCTCATTTACATGCCTTCTGCTTTACATGGTCACGCATTAGGCAGACCACGCTTCAGAGTTCTAACCGCCCGCCGTGTATTGATGCCTGCGACGGCTGCAGAACGTCCTTGGCCAGTGTTCTGCCTTTGGTGAGCCCTGACACATGCCTGGGGCTGTGGGTGTCTCCGTGGGGCCCACCTCCCCTCTGAGTCCACCACCCCCTCCTCAAATCCTCAAAAACCTTGAGGGTGTCCTTCAGCCTTCATCAACATTGATCAACATCATCCTCCAGGCTGGAATATTCACATGAAATACCATTTACTAAAAAATACAATTCCCTTTCAGACGGTCGTTGGCTCGTGACCCAAGGACATGAACACTACTGTTCAGAGTTAATAGTAAACACCTTTATTAAAACTATACTGGTTCAGATGTAGGAAGGCAAGGTGACAAACGTGGGATGTGAATCCAACTAGAACAAAACCTGAGCCAATATTAGCAGCAGGGATGCATTAGGGTAGACTGGTTTTGTTGGGAGGTGTGGTGGTTAAAGTCTAACTGCTGCTGGGAGGATGGACCACCTTCCTTCATGGCTGTCTTGCACCCATGATGGCCTTAAGCTGGAGGTCATTCATCCATCTGGTCTAGTAAAGGTTACAGGAGTGTTTACACAACCAGCGCCTGTTCCTGGAATGCCCGATCAGTGGCGCCCCCAAGGGGTGGCTAGGGGTGGCTATGGCCACCCCTAGAGAATTACTGGCCACTCCAGGGAAGACCAGTGTTCTTTAATAAGTCCTTAATGTTCAAACCATACATTTATCTTATTTAATGAAGACGTGTTAAACCCTATAAAATTAGACATTTAATGAGTAAATAATCAGAATTAAAAAAATGTTTATCACCATTTTCTAAACAGTTTCAATCACCAGTGTTTGTGGATGTTTTAGTAAAGCAAATTGAGCTGTTCTAAGATTCTAAAATAAATGTTGAAACAACATAAAACGGTTTCAAATGTTTGTTTTTCTAACATTTAGTGTTCATCAAATTTGATGTAAGTAGCCTTTTTTATGAGACACACCGTGCCAGCAAATCAGCGTAATAGTACCGCAACGTGTGTCTTATGAACCCGCCATGGCAGTATCACGTTGCAGGACTTTGCGGCATTCGTGCCGCCACGCTTGATGGTAATATTGCCGTAATATTGCAGCTTCGCCAGTCTTATAAACGCACATTAAGCCTTGAGGGTGGTGTCATGATCACGTGATGAATTAATGTCGAGCTCCAGCCGGGAGCTATATTGAAAATGAAAGTAAACACGGGCAGTTTCACTTTTGTAAACAGACTCAGCTGAGATGGCGGCATTGTTTGATAAAAAGGGCTAGTGTGTTGGACGCATATTTTTTTTTTTTATGAAAATGAAAAAAGGAGCATTTACTGCATCACCACAGGCTAAACTTTCCCAGAGTTTCCATGAGGCTCAATTTGATGTGCCACCCCAAAATTTTCTGAGGCCCCATGGCCACCCCTATGACACTTTAATGGGGGCGCCACTGCACCCGATTGCTTTTCAGAACCGATTTTCAGCGTGAGATGTGTGTGCTGATCACCTTTGATACACAAAGAGGGTTATGAAGTGGAGAGTGAAAGAATTATTCCTAATGATTGTTTTCAAAGGAAATGGCTAAAGCTAAATAATACACAGATCATATCATTGTCCATGAAGGATTATTTTGTGCTCAAAACTATTCATTTCAGCCAAAATGGATCAAAACAGAGAAACAGTGTTTCTGAGCACAGCTGACTGACTTTATATTTTAAAAAATACTGATTCCTCTAGACAAAGTAGGTATTTTTTTAGGAATAAGCAGTTGGGAGATTGATTTTTATACCAACAATCATCAGTTTCCACCTGATAATGGGTACAGAGGTAATTACAGCGACTCAGGCCCACCTTATGAAAATGTCACCTGCTCTTTCTCTGCATCCTGTCTGAGCAGGATGAGTCACGGTGGTTTGGGCCACCGTTGGAGCCAAACCTGAGTCAGCGGTATCTCTGATGGCCCTGATGGCTCTCATTAAGATAAAGGCTCACACACACACACACTCCCACGAACTCCAACAATGCAAACATCCCAAATTCAAGCATCGGATGGCACCGTGTGTGTGTGTGTTTGATCAGTGCAGCAGCAAACTGAGCTCTTTTAAATGTATTCAGTTTATTCTGAGGGGCACAAAGGCCAGAGATTGTGTAAAACGAAGTAGAGTTAAAACACACAGAAGCATCCCCAGATGTTTTTCTTCAGTAAAGCTTTACTGTGGAAGAAATCAATAACTGTGGGCTACGGAGTGGTTTTAGCTTGCTCTCTTGACCTTTCCATCTCAGCAGCAGCTACTGCACTGCAGTTTACACCATTAACCAAAAACAACTGATCCCATCGCCGCTATATTTGGATTCAGACATTTCAGCTGGATTGGGGGTTTTTTTTTTTTACAGATTCTAGAATCAAATGTAAATCTGAAAGAAAACTGCATCATCGTGAGCGTTTATTTTTACTTGATTAAAGCTTCGTGAACTTTCCAGGTTAAAGATATGGAGGAAAAAAACAAAAATCAAAGTTATAATCATCAAAAAATGGTTTAGTTGCTCTGATCTTATTTACAGCTCTGAATAGAACTGAAATGAGTAAATTAAAAAGTCATTATTACTCTAATATTATTATCAATCATTAATTATAATAATAAACCAAATAAACATGAATATTTTAACAGAAGTTAACGCAGTAGAAACTAAAAAAAACTGTCATCCCACTTCCTGTCCATGCAAGCAATTAAGGAAATGATGTCATGACCTGTTCACTTCCTGTATGAACTACCTCGGTGGCTCTTTTTAGTCACTGAGTCAGCAAATTAGCCAATCTATTTTGTTTGAGTGGCGGTGGGTGACATCATTACCTAATTTGTACCGTCACTTACTGAGATGGTTAATCACGTTTAATAAGGTTAATACGTATAAAGACAAGGTGGAGCTGGAAGGGCGAGAAGCTTTTAGGAGGATCAGGCACAAAAAGATGTCCTTTAACAGGATCAGCCTGGTACTCTAAAATTATATATGTAATAAAAAGGTTCGTTTTAATGTAAAATAATTAACATTTTGGTTAAAAATAGCACCGGTTTCTGCAGCCATTAGCTGAGACGCCCTGTCCTCCAGTGGAAGACAACTGGAGAACCAGCTGTGATGATAATCAGATCAATATTCTGCAGCCGTTTAGCGCACTGATCAGTAAAAGCTAAAAATACATATCTCACTAATTTAATGTCCCTCTGTGTTAAAGACAAACTGGTCGACTAGTCAGTGTTTGAGTCCTTTCTGAAGCGTGCACTAATGAATGTAAAAACAACTATGTGGATGTTTAAAGGAAAAGACGAGTCTTGCTGTTATTATTGCTGCAAAAATTAATTTAAAAAATCCAAAGAATGATTTTTTTCTTGTTTTGAACATTAACAAGAAAAATCTAGATGATAAAATATGCTAACACACTTATATTATTCATCCAGATCATCCAAAAAAGGGTTTAAGTGTTTTATTCCCCAGGATTAAAACTCTCAGCTTCCTCTACATGTTTTAATGAAGCAGAAACACACAGGTCAGTTTTACTGGTTTTGAGAAATATGAAATTCCGTGGTTTACCCCTTTACCCTCCTCACCAGGACAAAAGAATCTAAATATATAAATATGTATATTTTTGCCTCTTTTATTTGTTGGGTGCTGGGTTAGGGTGATGGAATGTGATGTTTGTAATATTCGGGGAGAATAAATATATATAATCTTATTTTTTTAGCTCAAAAAAGGGTCAGATTTTCAATTTTTACAGTTAAAATTTCAAAGAAAATGGTTGCTTTTGTGTTTAGGAGGGTCTTACTAAACCAAAATAATTATAGGGGAAATAATAAAAAAAAAACATATCAAACAAAAGCTCAGGTCTCAATGGGATATAGCGAATAAAAGATCACTAACAAGCATTTAAAGGTCAACTTTAATCATATTCTTAATACATTTGCAGTGGTCTGCAGTAGGAATGAATGCTTTGTAAGTCGTTCTCTGGGGGAACAAAAGCTCTGGTGCACCTGTTTAACGACATAGAAGTCCCTACATCTTCGGTACGTTCATCCTGTGTGTGTCTGATTTAATCCTTTAACTTTTCGTTCTTTATAAAACACAGATAGGAGATCTTTTTTACCTTATTATGCTGACGTTTTGACCATCGCTTTGGCCTTCTGCTGAGCTAAGCTGCTAAAAGCAGCTTCGCTTCCGCTTCCGTTTATGTGCGGGCAGCAGAGGATGATGTCGCCCCCTGCTGCCTGCGCTTTCCTCCTTGATGACGCAGTCCCATGCGTGGTCCAACGTGTACACCCCGTCACCCCTGTTCATGGTTCCATGTCCACGCTGGATATCCACAGGTTCTTAGTGAGTTGTGTATGTGTCTGTTTTCTACTGCAGTCTTGTTTTTCTGTTAAGCGTCCCTACATGGCGGCCATCTTACCTCAGACAGCGTATGTTCCGTTCTCAATGGTAGCAGATGGAAGGTGAGTGAACAACTTAAACAAAAACACTCTTAACTCGATGATATATTAATGGATTTACAAGCGGGTTGCCTTATTACAAACCTTATGACACGTAGGCTTGATAGCACATACTTACACATTTTTAAATTAACGGGCCAAATCCGTCATATTTTGCAGCCACATCTCTGGCGTTTATAACAAATCAAACCGTTTGAAATTTGGTTGAAAATTGAGCAAGTTAGAGTTATTTAAATAGTACATGCACCATTGACACCAATGTTACGAAAGGGGGCAGCTGTCCGAGGTAAGATGGCCGCCGCGTAAGGACGTTCGTCCAATTGACGAACAGCGCGGGTAAGGCATCTATATGTATGATATCTATGTAGAAGTCAGCTGGAGGAGAAAGTAGCTTCAGATGACAGGATTTGGTGTCTTACTTCCTGATATTTGGACATCTCGCCTCTGATTGGCTAACTGTTTTATCTCCACAAATAACACAAGCCTGGAGGAGTTCTGCTGTGTAGTGGAGTTGCTAATGCTAACGGTTAGCTTCTACTAGTCGAGACGTTCTCTGCTGTTTCCTGGCTGCTAAACCAACAACAGCCTTCCCCGTCGTGAGTCAAGATGGGTGAGTCCTTGAATGTTAAGTGACAGTGTGACGTAGATCTGTCAGGATTTTCAAATCCTAGAGTTTCACCGTCTGTTTTCTATCAGAAGCTACTGCAGGAGATAGATGTAGGAGACTATTTTCATGTTCAGCCTGCATGAAAAACTCAGAGTGACCCATTAGAATCAGAAATAATCATTAAAAAATTGTTTTTCAGTGAACTTGCTCTTTAACCAAAAGGCTGTTTTGCTGGTTTAACATAATAATTTGGTTAACTTATGCAAACATTTGCTAATTAGCTTTAAATGTAAAGTGGACATAAAAGTGGTTTTATAATTTCTAATCTAAATTTGGAACCAAGTGAAAACTTTAAATTATGTTTTTCTTAAACTTTTTGTGTGTGTGTGTGTGTGTGTGTGTGTGTGTGTGTGTGTGTGTGTGTGTGTGTGTGTGTGTGTGTGTGTGTGTGTGTGTGTGTGTGTGTGTAGCTTATTTAGTAACAAAATGACAGTGAATGCACCAAATTAGAAAAGTCATTAAAGTTTCTGCACACAGTCTGTCACAACAGCTCATCAAGAAGTATTACGTTTTTACTGCTTGGACCAGTTGTGTGTGGTGAAAAGATGCTTGTAAAAGAGTTTTTATCATAAAAAATAATAATGTCCACACAATGACCCCACAAGTGTTCCAACGCTTGGTGCACAAAGAAATAAAGTGATGTTTTGTTATTTAAAAGATTGCTCTTAACCGAGGAGTCGTAGATATATCTGAATTGCACGTTTTAACGTGAACCAAGAACCATTAGAAGGTCTTACAGCTGCCTGCTTTTAGGTGAGGATGCATGGTTTCGTTGCTGCTCAAAAGCATGTGTGCCCTTGCAGTGGCCTGGCCTGAAAGTGGGCTGCAGTGTACTGCTCTCACTTTGCTGGTGCCAGCAGCAGCACACACACTGCCAATGTCAACAAGCAGAAAAAGAGCGAAGGTGAAACAGAGGAGAAAATCTTTAAAAATGGAAGAACCTGGAGACAAAAATAATCAGTGGAGCAGAGCAAATGCATGCAGACAAATCATTAGATCATTGCCTCATGGTCTCTTTTAATCTGCCTCCCTCACAGGGTTCATCACAGATACACACTGTAATTCAGAAGCATTGGTGTGTGTGTGTGTGTGTGTGTGTGTGTGTGTGTGTGTGTGTGTGTGTGTGTGTGTGTGTGTGTGTGTGTGTGTGTGTGTGTGTGTGTGTGATTTCCTAGCCTAACCAGACCAGCCACCCAGAAGTGTGTCTTTCTTTGTGTCTGACAATCCGGCGTGAGCAAAGCTTCCGCTGAGAGCTGCACTCAGTGACCGACCACTCAAGCAGCAATCAACACACACGCACACACACACACACACACACACACACACACACAGTGAGGGAGAGCAGCCGTTGGAGGTGGACGGAAGTGTTCTCAGACAAGCGGTGAGAAGCAACACCTGATGTCTTTGTTGCCTGACTCTCGCCTCGCGACTGTCAAAGTGGAAACATGCTGTGACACATAGCGGGAAAGTTCTGCAGCGTGAGAGCAACTGGAAATAAAGGATTGAAGTGCTGGACTCAACCCTTTATGAGGGAAAGATAAGGGCAGCATCAGCCTGAACTGACATTTCGACTCCAACACGTCTTCATCCAAACCGCTGCAGCTGTCTGCCCTCTCCTGTTTTTACAGACCTTCTCCCTGCATGCCAGCAGTCCTTTGATTTGTGAGGCAGCATACTGCGCAAGGCGTGTTCTTAGTATACTGTGTGTGTAAACACGCACATAAAAGAGCTCAGAGCACGGCGAGGGGATCACATGAACTCTGGTACAAGGTACCGCTCTGTCTGTGAACACGCAGACCCTCCCACGGCCTCCCCTGGTTCTGATTAAACACACATGCCAACGGTAAGTCGAGCCGAGTCAATTATATAATCACAAATCACAACTTTGCCTTAAAAAATGTCAAATTAGCAAACTGCCAACAAATTAAGCTAAATGTGACTCATCCGCTCATCTGGCCTCAGAATAAGACTGAATAAAGATGTCGTGTTATGATTTATCTGTGAATTAGAGTCAGAACTCCTAAGACACGAGGCTCAACTAAATCCACGCAAACACAAAAGAACGATTACAACTGAACAGCCACTAAACCAGTCTCTTGATTCAGGGCAATTTTAGAAGTAGGACTAAATGGAGGCAGATGATTAGCTGTGGTGATTTCTAAAGCCCAAAAGTAAGAAGGTTGTTTTTTAGAAGCAACAAAATAAAACGAGTAAAAGCAGAATTCTAAAGATTTTTTAATCTTATTAAAAATTAAAAGCCTAGCGTACAAGATTGATAGGCTAACAGCTAGTTTGAATCAAACAAGACCAAAGTGGCTTGTTGCCATCTTAATAAAAGCTCCAATCTTCAAAGTTTCATAGTAATTATCCTTATAGACACATTTTACACCATTTAGTTTGCTGGGGTTTTATGAGCACAAACAGCAGCAGTGAAAAAAAAGTTGGAATTTCTTAAAGACCAAGTTCACTAAGAAACCGTATTTTTGAAATATGATCAATCACTAATGCGTCCAGGAGAGAGCAGAGAACGTCTCGGCTAGTAGAAGCTAACAGTTAGCATTAGCAACTCCACAATACGGCATAACTCCTTCAGGCTTGTGTTGTTTGTGGAGCAGTGTTAATTTCGTTGACGAATTATTTTCGTTTTTTTTTTCGTGACGAATGAATTTTTGCGGACTAAAACTAAACAAAAACGAAAATATACACGCCAAAAAAGACTAAATTATAACGAATATTGACCGACATTTTCGTTGACGAATAAGAAACGACAACGAAAATTGACAGAAACGAAAATCCAATCAGAAAACGGAAAGGATGGGCGACCGGAAAAAATAACCAATCATCAAATCGAATAGGCGGGACTAAATAAGAAAAGAACCAATCAGAGTCTGGAGCCGGCTGTTGTTTGAAAAAGCTAGCGGTAAGCAAACATAAGATGTTTATCCCGGTAAAAGTTATGTCTGAAGGGATAAAATGTCCGCGGCTGGAAGGAAAAGCTTCAAATGTGACCATCTGAGACGTATTTGCTTGGTGAGTACACACCTGGGGTTTCCCCTGGTTTTAAAAGTGTTACGGTGTTGTTAGCAGCGAGCGGAGGCGGGGTGGGAGTGGTCAGCACATTACTGCTGGTGCCGTTCGGTTTGAGCTGCGGACCTGCGGCACCGAACCGAGTTCACGCAGGGTCAGCGTGCTGCGCATATTGTTGTCTAATCATTTTTCTTTTCTTGGCGCTGGTACGGCCGATATGATCAGTGTTCGGTGTTCTAGCGGTGTTTTTGAGGAGAAACGTTCAGGTGTCCCACCTTGATAAATCAGTCTAAGCACAGTCTAAGAAAACAATTCTTACCTTTAGTTTACCTCTTATTATTAGAGTAACACCTTTTAATGTTTTGATGGTATGATGTAATTTCTTGTCATATTACTGCACAATACAGAGTTTTTTTTATTTTATTAATACTGAGAGGCACAATTTCAAACTGTCAGTGTTAAATTAGTTATTTTCCATTATTATTGTTATTAAAACAATTATAAATGTAGAGTTTTATTGATCCAAAATGTAAAATGTGATTTTTACATATTTATTTACAGTTTCAAATGGGTGTAGTAAACATTTCCTTTACACAAGTAGAAAAATTATTGCATCAGAAGAAAAATAAACGTGTTTTAATTTTAGCCTTATTTTAGTCGACTAAAATTGCTTTCAATTTTAGTCGACTAAAATAAGACTAAAATAAAAACTAATTGGACGACTAAATTGTGACTAAAATTAAAAATAATTTTAGTCAAAAGACTAAGACTAAAACTAAATTAAAATTTCTTGTCAAAATTAACACTGTTGTGGAGATAAAACATCAACGTCAGTAAGTGGTAAAGTCATGTTGCTGTTATCCAATCCAGGGCGAGATGTCCAAATATCAGGAAATAAGACTCCCTAACCTGCCGTCTGAAGCTCAGCTGTGATGTGGGCAACTATGGCCCAGTCCCAATACTCGCACTTCCACCCTTGCACGTTCCACAATTGCACATTCCAGGCCAGGGGTGAGAGTGCGTAGGGTGTCCCAATTCTCAAGTTCAGAAGGTGACTACTCCCCTTTTGCACCCTTCATCTGCATATCGGGCAAGAGTATTACCCACATTAATTAATGATACTTATTCATGCTCTGAATGTTTTAGACTAAGATTTATTGTGGACAGCAATTAATGTAAATTTTGTTTGTTTGAAAGTTGTTAATAAAGTTTTAATAAAAAGTAGCACAAACAGCGACCGGCATCCCAGCATGCGTCATGATCGATGACGCAATGCTCACTGTCCCAATTCAGAAATTATTTGCACACTTGTGTACTACGCACTCGAAGCCTTACTGCACACTTCCTCCAAGTGCACTTCACAGAACACCGTAGGGCGCAGTGCGAGTATTGGGATTGGGCCTTTTAGGTCCGAGAAATGGTGCACCGATATATTTGTTGTCCCCCACGAGAACAACTTACAAGTCATTCATTCCTACTAATGTATTGATTAAAAGTTTGGACGTCCCTGATTTAAGACGTCTTTACACCAAGAAATTTGAAAATTGTATGATTTTGTGCTGACACATGAAAAATTAGAATTGTTTTTGGAGTTAGTGAAATGACAATGGCAGTCCTACTTTTTACATCCAGTTAATTTGGTCACACACACACACACACACACACACACACACACACACACACACACACACACACACACACACACACACACACACACACACACACACACAGGTTTGTCATGTTAATATCTATATAGAAAAAGACTTATTCCCAGATTTGTGGTGTGAGCAGAGCCTCAGACAGATGGAGCTGCAGACAGGAGCTCTTTTGCACCAACTTTGGTTACTAGGGAACTAGAAGACTACAAGTATAAAGACGCCTACTGTTCTGAATTACCATGTGTTCCCATTGTGTACTCGAATGTACCAAGAGGGTTTGCCATAATTAAGAACAACACAAAAAGAAACAGAAGTTTAAAGAGAAACGACTGGGAGTAGATAAAGGAGGAAAATACAAGAAAAAGTCTCTTTTTTCTTTGTTCAAAAGTGAGATGAAAGATTATTTTTTTAAGAAGCCAACCTGCAGGAATGGAAATAACGAAGCCACTGCAATTCATTTACACTCGCCCCAGTTTTCCTTCTGTTTATTAATCTACTTTTATCTGTTTGTTCACAAACTTCAAAGCTAAACGTAAACCAGCAACAATAATGTTGATGAGATTAATTAACCAACTTCTGCTCGTTTTATTATGCTTCCTTTTTGTTGAGCTGTGAGTGCGTCTTTAGTCCCGTTTCCACTATCAGAACTTACGGGGAATTTACCGGACCTTCACAGCACGTGTGTGTGTCCGTTTTTTCCAGATTGGCTTGGAAGGACCAGTTCGAGTCAGTGGGAGAGACCTGCTGATTGGTTGGAACTCAGTGTGAAATTATTTCAGCAGACGTCACTAAACTGTAAGAGTTGCTGGTGATGCAGAATGGAAGAAAAAGAAAATGAGCAAAAATCCATCCATATCGTTGTAATTTCGCCAATATTTGGTCTCCGTAAAAAAATCGGTGCATCTTCTGGTCATTGAACGTTAGCAGAAGTGGCATTAGCAAAGTCCTGAAAGGTCTGATTTTGTATGGAGACACAACGACCGAGCAAACCGAGCCGTCGTATTTTTTCTGTCATCTTCTCGCCTCCCAGAAAAGTCCCTGGACTCCTACGGTGAAAACGAGGCTTTTGCCCTCTTGTTTTTGGTGGGTAATGCTGTCAAAGAGTCACAATGTGAAGAAAAACAAACAATCCTCAACAAGGCATCAGCTTTTCTCTGACTTTATTAAATGCATTTCCTTGAACCACTTTACAAAATGAAAACACAACATCTGACAGAAAGATCTTGTGCTTGTTTTCTACCTCATTCCTGTGTCTGTCTGAGTGCCGGCGTTGCCTCAGGACTTGAAGATCACACCAACGCTCTCTGATGTCTACCACGTACGTTTTGCATCATGTCCTCCCCTGTTTGCTCACTATTGAGGCATCAGTCAGAGAATATCACCAGCTGTGAGAACACATCTCACGCCGTGACAGACCTGCTTTGAAGGGTATGTGTGAGCAGGAAGGAGCGCCAAAAAATCTGGACCGAAATCTGGACTGAATCTCTGGAGTGTAAAAATGGCGTGTGTGTTCCCTGCAGAGGTTTGAAATGAGGGATGGCGGTTTTAAACCAAATGATGAAACTCTGCAATGTCACTCGGTAAATCTGTCGAAGGCAGAAACGGCGTGACAGTTTGGGAGGGTTGCAGGTCGTTGCACTTAAACTCTATTTCAACAAATTATATAGTAATTATAGTAGTCCAAATGTCCTTTTAAGTAACAATTATTGGGAAGAATTGTTTTTTGTGTGTGTTTTAAACCAAATGAGAACACCAGACGACTACTCTTCCACCATCTATTTTAGTGTATCGGTCCAACAACAGATGCTGGTGAAGGTTCTCAGTCATCCAGGTCATGGTGGGATTCAATGAAGACAACTGGTTCTTGGAAGCTCCTCGAATGAGGAGCAGCACGTCTTCAAGGAACCAAATAAGGCCTTAATTTACACCTATAGTAGGTTCACAACAATATAGCCATTTAGATTCCTCCACTTTAGCTTTAGCTTAGGTCTTCTGACATTTGTGTTTAATGTCAGGATCTGAGCTGTAGCTTAAACATATCAGCACATCTTCAAGATCTTTGGACTTTAAATCTGGTTTTGCTTCCATTAAAATGAGACGCGTATGGCGGAGCTTCTTTACGGCTCCCTGAGGTAACGATGTACATGTTACTGCTTCCTCATGACAATAATACCATACTTAACGATGCACGATCCATACGTGGTCCCAAGATTCATGCTTTCATTAGATGAGCTTTATTTTTAGCCCTGACGTGCATGCCGATACAATATATATGATAATTACAATGTGTGGGCAGGAGACCCTATTTAAAGTAATTCATTATCTAGATCTCCAGTGTGTGTGTGTGTGTGTGTGTGTGTGTGTGTGTGTGTGTGTGCGTGTGTGTGTGTGTGTGTGCGTGCGTGTGTGTTTGCATGCATGCATGTAGTCTCCTATAGTTTAATGTGGTCTGTATGACATTAAGCTGCATGTTCACCCTACCCTAGACAACGAGATGCTACAACAATGTGTGTGTTTGTTGTGTGTATCAGGACTTCCCTGGCTGCACTTCAGACACGAGCCCGGAACAAAGGAGCGTTTATGGGCCCATTCAGCCCGTCGCAGGGCTCCTCTTGGAGACACTGGGGGCTGACATGGAGATTGGCGGCACCGGGCACCACAATAGACACATTATTTGGTGTCTGCACGACTGCACCTCACATCTTGGAGATAAAAAAAAAGGCTCCAGCTTTGAATGCTAGCTCACTCCCTCAATTTCTCTCAGACACACACACACACACACACACACACGCAAGCCAGCACAGAAACAAAGTAAGACATTGCTGTTATGAAAGTGTTCAGTAGTCCTGGCTAAGATGCTGTTTAGAGACATGTCGTCATGGTAACTGCATCCCCCCTCCTCCTCCTCTGTCTAATTCAAGGTGAGATTAGTTCACACCTTTCTTCTGACACAAACTCCCAGTTAGAATATGGTTCGCGGGTGAAGACTCCCCACTCTTTCACAGCTTTGTTGGTTTTTTCAGCTCACAAATCGCCGGTCGTGGTTTCTTTGTTGTTTATTTTTTTTAAAACGTGTTTTGCTTGTGAACTGGTGCAAACAGCACAAACAAAACGGTGTCCAACCTTGTTAAAATATCGATCAGTGGACGACTGTAAAACTTTAATCACAAACACGAGGAACGGCTCCAACTCAAACCCGTGTTATTGGTGAATCTTCTGAACAGTGAGAGAAACTTGATTGATTTTTTTTAATTGATTGGTGTTTTAGCCATCAAGCTGTTTTGCTAATGGTGAGACATTATTGGATATAATTGCACATCATCGTTTACGACTCTCCCAGACAGACTGATTAAGTTATCGACCGGTCACCAACATTTCCTCAAGCATCAATTTAATCCTCAAACATTTGTGCTCTAAATTATTATTTAAACAAAGCGTTTGCGCTCTTTGGGTTACAGTTCTGGACATCCTGTGTTTATTTACCAAGCGTTGGGAGTTTGGGAGGGACTGCCAGGCCAGCAAATTAAGCTCCAGTTTGTCTTGACACTCCCGTCAGAGCCAAGGGAAACACTGACGTGTCAGAATGAACAGGCAGGTGTAAAAAGCTGTTTGGCTCCTGGTTTTTACACAACCACAGGCCTGACTGCCTGCCTGATAAACCCACGTTCACACTCACATCCTACACCGCCCGCTAACCGACACGGGTGAAGGTCGATTCTAGTTTGCATTTACAAACCTTTTAGAGTTATATCAACACGGTTTGTTTTGCTTCACCCTGCATGAAAAGCACTTCAGCAGCTGTTTAAAAAGCAGGTAAATTTACTCACACAGGTGCTCAGACTCCACTGAATATACATTTACTTACAAAACATTCCTTTATTTTTATTGCTTTACGCCTAAACCGTTAAATTCAGCTTAATGAATGAGTTATCTAAACATCACTTTTACATTGACTAAATGGAAAACATGTAATATTAGTGCAAATGTAATGATTTGAGGTTGATGGATGTTTTCATGCTTTGTCAAATGTAGAATAAAAACTGTTAATGTTTTTTAAATAACAATAAAGGTTATTATTATGTATTTCTTTCTTATCAGAAATCATACTGATCATAAAGTTGTCTCACCTCTTAAAGGTGGAGTCGACGTTTTTGCAAAAAGCCATTCAAGCGAGCGACATTTTGAAAAATAAAAAAACTCAAAGGCCCAACCCCCTTTGGCTCCCGTAGAGTCACAGAATGTGATGCTCACAGAAAATGGTAAAACACTGGCCGGATGCAACGGATCCTGTCAAACGATCACGTTATCTCATGTTTTTGACCCCATTGTTGGTACTTTTTCTGCCATAACTCCTAAAATAACGCACCTACGTAGCTATATGACAGTTTAGTATGCTAGCTAATGGTGCGTGATGTTTTTATGGGAAAAACGAGGCAGTTTTTAGCTTTCTTGATTTATTCATTACTTCAAAATCACAGCAGCTCAGAGCCACCAACAACCTGGGGAACACCCCCACACACACACACACTCACACACACACACACACTCACACACGAACATACACAAAGTCAAAGGAACAAAAATAAAAATTACAACAACTGCATAAAAGACTCACGAACAGGAATCCGATAAATAAAACAAATATAAACAAACTAAACACACCTGACTCTAAATGTGACGGTGATCTGGGGGCGTGGTCTTTCTGCATCTACTACAATCCATATAAAAAAATAATTGTTTTCTTTGGGGGAGATTTAGCCTTGAAATTTGTGATTAACATTATTAACGACAATGCTGAAGGTGTTGCATACTTTATGCACTTTCAGACTCAGAAACTCAGCTGGGAAACGTTTGGTGTCAGATGCCAGTAGATATTGTATTATTGGCTATTTTCACAGGACGTTTGTTGCACACATGCTGTTGCACATGAGACGCAAGCAAGGAAATTAAGAATCCTTGCAAATGTTTCGAGACTTTGCAGGAACTCGTTCGCGAACGCAGTTCTCAAATCTGTCGCCCAGTGAGGCTCTGGCAGTTATTATATTAGACTGAGACGAGACAAACATGTAGGATGTGTCATGTGAGACACCCACTGAGATGTGTTTGTGTTTCCGTTTGCTTCCTCTCCTCTTTAGTTAGCTAAAGCAAGAAGAGCAATAAAAAACAAAGCTGTAAACCTGAGACATGTTGGATGTCCTGGTAACTTCCTGAAGCCGCCCCCATTTGGCTCCTTCAAATAAAAACAGCTCTGGCTTCCATCTTTTTCTGTTTCAACCCCCCACCCACCCCCACCGCCCTCTATTCAGCCTCCATCCTCTCAGTCACTGCCTTTGACCTCAGCAGCAGTACAAAAGCTAACCTTACACGTCAGAGAAAGGTCACTCGCACACAGTAGGGGTCAAGGAGAGGTTGCATTCATGCCCCGGAGCCCGCTGCCTCCGTCCCAAAGGACTGCAGGCCATGTGACATTGGGGAGGAGGGGGGTGTCGACTTGACCTCTCGGGGTGAGGTCGTGGATGTTCATCTACGCACGAGCAGCTGGGTCCTCACAATGACTGAGCCTGTGAGACGCTGATGTTGTCTAAAATGTGAAGAAAATACATTTGTTGAAACAAAAATAGATTCTGATTCACATGAGAAGGAGATTTTTGCTGTTTTCGTTCTCATCGCCGCTTCAAAACCTACATGTGAGACGTTTTACTCCCATTTTCAGCCGGTAGACCTTTACCTGACTTCTTTCTGGAACTTTTCATCTTTACTTTTCACTACGTCTGTGTGTGTGCGCACGCGTGTGTGTGTGTGTGTGTGTGTGTGTGTGTGTATGTATGTAGTGACTGTCTGCTCCTCACAATCAGATCTGTCTTCATCTGAGCAGGGTGACAGGTCCCTCTTTGTCTCACAATAGAACGGCAACCCCCTCTCACTGTCTCACACACACACACACACACACACACACACACACACACACACACACACACACACACACACACACACACACACACACACACACTCAGAGTTCCACTCACCATAAAGCCAGATGGGCTTGTGAAACACCCCCACCCCACCCCACCCCCCATGACCAGACAAATTAAGTTTGGGCCCCCAGATTAATATTCAGGCAAAGCACTGGCTCTATATAATCGAATCACGGTGCTATGAGTGTGCAACAGGGGCTACTTTAGAGGCGCACGCACACACACACACACACACACACACACACACTCTATCAGTGGGCTGCCAGCTGTGCTCCGGTCCTGTCTGCTGCTTGGGGACAGGTCATGAATACAGAATTGAGGTTTTTCTGAGCATCAAATCTGTTTATTTCAATGAGGATTTTTACCTTAAATTTCATTTTCCACCGCAGATAAATTATTATCGAACTAGTAAAGGCAATCATGAATCCAGTTTTTGTGATAATATTTATACTAAATCTAAACAAGGGCTTGAGCAGAATGAGTCATGCTCTTTTGTTAAATTTAGCAAACATTTGATCTGCTAACTTCCTGAACCTGAACCCTTCATCCTGACTTGAGGACGTTGGATTCTTGAGCTGCACTTTATTCTGTTCTTCTTAGATTTGTTTGCATTAGTCACAGCTTATTTAATTTTGATTTTTTAATTCCATCTTTATACATTTTGTGGGGTTATTGAACCCAAAAGTAAGCAAATCGATGCAAATTGTACACATTGTATAAGAAAATCAATAAAAGTCATGAAATTATCCAACTTCGTTTGTCTCATATTTGGACTGTATGTCTGTGATGAACAAATGCAACTTTAAACTGCTGTTAGCTCAGACTTTATTGGTACTTTTCGTCTTGGTTAAACAAAAGAAGCATCTAAAATTTGAAGAAACACTTCATGTTTCCCCCATCAGCCCAGCGAACCCGCAGCGTTACGTCTAAATATTTAAACCCAAAGTCAGAACCTCCTGTGAGCGTGCCATGAGTTTATTTATGCTGCTTAAATAAGTGAAAACAGAATCAGACATCAAAGTTTCTCTTTGATACAGATTTCATTTTGATAAAGAATGCATTTGAAGGAAAGTTTGTTATTGTTTCATTTTTGTTTTAGCATTTTAATATAAAGGAAGTACTCTAGAGTATTTTTAGGTTTCCAAACTTTCTTTAAAACAAATTTTATTTAATTCTTTGTATAGTTAAAAAACATTTTGTTTTGTAAAAAGAAAAAAGCCAAAAATGGTTGTAAGAGAAGGTCTGGTGAGTTTGGCTCTGTGATGAAAGCCCATGTGGTACCAAACAGAAAATGCTGCCTTAATTTAATACGAGCATTATTTTCAAGCAGGTTTTATAATAAATTTTGTATTTCTAGTATTTTTCCTCATTACACACACATCACTAGAGTTTATTCTGAGTAATATGTCATATTTTGCTTTGTTCTTTACTGTGTTTAGTTTCTTGCACCCTTTGTCGTTATCCTTTCTGCAGCTCAGCCACTCAGATTCACACACCTGCACCTCATCTGATAACCAACACACCGGTTCTCACCAATCCCAGCGCATTTACTCCCTAATTTATCTTCCCAGTTGTCCTTCCCTACTCTTCATTCACTGTTTAGCTTCACTCTTGTGTTCTAGTCTGCTTGATCTGCCTCTGTATTCACAGTGAAAATTATACAACAATTAAGCACAATAAGGCGGCATATTATGCAAAACCCGCCTTTTGCATCCTTTTGTGCTGCCATGTGTGTCTCTACTGCTCCAAATGTGGAAAAAACATCCATCTGTTTTCTGTCAGTGTTTGGTTTTAGGATTTATGTGACTAAAACAGTTTGTTTCAAAAGTCCCCATTTGTGATGTCACAAACGGGGACTTTTTGAAACTGAACATTCCCCCTCTCCTGCTATTAACTTTTTACTTTCTTTAACAGAAAGTATTACTACTAGATCACCAGGGTTTTGTGTGTGTGTGTGTGTGTGTGTGTGTGTGTGTGTGTGTGTGTGTGCGCGCGTGTGTGTGTGTGTGTGTGTGTGTGTGTTCTGTCTTCTCAAACCCCCAATGAGTCATGGCATATGGCTGCTCATACTGATCCAGTTTTTGTTGGAGGTTTCTTCCTGTTAAAAGGAAGTTTTCCTCTCCACTGTCGCTACATGCTTGCTTAGTATGAGGATTGCTGTAAAGTCTCTGACACAACAAGTCAGTGACTCGATGCAATCTGCTGGTTTCCTTATATAGGAAACTTTTAACTAATTGAAATAATGAGCTGAACTGATAAGTAGGTTTACTTTGTGAAGTGCCTTGGGACGACTCTTGTTGTGAATTGGTGCTATATGAACTGAATTAAATTGAAGATATACGTAGTAGTAGAGAGACAAGGTGACATGGACAGACTCAAAAACACACTTCACTTGTTTTCTTCTGTCACCTCCTTCTCCTCCTCGTCCCTCAGACTCTGGTTCAGTCAAGCGAGTTAGCAGCACATCTCAGATTTCATGTTTATTATCTGACTGATTTCTTCACCTTCAGTGTTGTACCTACTTCATTCATGTTTTTCATCAGTTAAAGGTCATAGGTTTTGTATTTTTTCATGGTTCTCGCCTCTTGCACAGACAAAAATGAAAAGCAAACTTAAAAGCTGCTGGTTCTCCATCTGCTGCTTTTTGTTAATTAATGAGCACCACGATGCGGGAGGGACACCCGAGCAGCGTGAAGGAAGCATCTTTGTTCTCCTTTAACTTTTTTAACCTCCTCTCTGTTAAGACAAAAAACCTAGCCTTGGTTAGTTGAGTCTTGAGTAATTAAGGCCCTCGTGGCTCTGAAGCTGAAAAAAGAAGGGTGCTTTTACCCTCAGATGCACGTTTGCTTTTAAAATCCATTAAAGCCTCGACATTTCATCTGAAGGCAACAGGACAGGTAAGAGTGAAGTGCTGCACATTTTCAAAGAGACACCTCCAATTAAAGACACTTCCTGTGTGGCGTTTTGGTTAACGTAGCCAGAGTCAGTCTGTACTAAATACGCTGTCTTTGTTAGGCAAAGCTTTGCTAATCTAATATTGTAGACAATCATTATCTTTTTCACTACACCTGCAAATTTGAGATTTCCAAGATATCAAGCTGTAAAAAAGGTCATTAAGCAGATGTCTTTAAAGGAATAGTTCAAATATTTTGAAGGAGGTTTCTGTGGAAATATTGTGAGAAAATCAATATCTTAAATAAGTCTTTAAAGGGCCTCGGACTAAAGCTAGTAGCTAAGGTTTACAAAAACATGCCCTTTTAGGCCAAATTCAGATTGATTTTAGCCTAAAATGTATTTTTGGTTCAAAACTCTGGGCTCCTGTTGGATGTTTTCATAATTAGCATGATTCTATAAACTTGCTTCAACAGCTAGCGGTCAACAAGCTAAGCTGAGCTAAGTCAATTGTAATGTGCTGATAGAAGTGCCCCCCCCCCCCCCCCCCCCCAAAAAAAAGGTTAAAAGGTAAAGAGGGATTCAATTAAAAACAAGAGCAAAAAAAGCACAATATGCAAACAGATAACACTGAAGTAGAAGGGTTACAGCTAGCCTCACATGCTACTGCAAATAACCATAAACGTCTATGTGAATGAACAGGGAACGCTACACTTATGGTGCATTCAATTTGTCCTCGGAACTCCCGACTTCCGATTAGGAAAAATCAAATAAAACGCCCCGTAAAGTCGGACCTCCCAGTCGGAAACTCTGAAGTTTTTCAGAACTCTGACCTCAAGATCCAAGATGGCAGCTCTCTATATCAACAACAGTAAGTTTTGGTTGAAATGTGTTTATTTATATAAGAGTGCGTTTAAAATCAGTGATACATGTAGCGCTTGCATCTCTGAGCTAAACAAACTAAAAGTGTTGTTTATTAGTCGTCTGTGTTCGTTGAGAGCTACCAAAAACAGCAGTTTTCAAGGGCACCGCCATATTGGAATTCCGACTTCTCCGACTACGGTAAACTTGGGTGTGACGTCATTCCTAGTTCCGACTTCCAAGGTAACTCGAATGCAGCATTATGGCCGTATAAAGGTTAAAGGGGATGTAAATGAACTATTTCGACAATTTATAGATCAGAGTTGGAGGAGGAAGAAGAAGAAGAAGAAGAAGAAGAAGAAGAAGAAGAAGAAGAAGAAGAAGAAGAAGAAGAAGAAGAAGAAAGGTTCTTGTATAGCACCTTTCGAGATAAAAGTCACAAGAAGCTTCACAAGCAAAATAATTTTATATTTTTTAAGAGATAAAAGAAAAATAGAAAGGGGCTGGAATCCACTTCCTAATTAGCCTTACTGCCCCTAGCCTTTAGCTTATCAATCAGGCCAGAACAAATCTGTGTATCCAGACTGGAGGTATGGGGGACATTAATTGTTCTCAACCTTTCCACAGAAACCCACTTCAAGTGATCTGAACCACTGCTTTAATGTGCTCATCTACAAATAGCTTTGAAGCAATATTCAGGACCTGCATCCCAACATCAAAAGGAGGCTCATAACATCAAATTCAACCTCATTAAGTTCATGAGATTACATTTCTAGATCTCTGACATTCAACATAAATGTGATAAATGATTGTGTTTGTTCCCTATGTGCAGAAATTATGCACCACATGACTTTATGCTTCCAGATAATTTAGTTTGCATCGTATTTCTCTCCTTATCTTCTCAGTGTGTTTAAATTACACTTACATAATGAGTGTGTGGATATGCTCATACTGCAAAAATCTCTTTTTAATGTAAATTTCATGCCGTTTTATTAAACCAGCCTCAATGGCTCATAGGCCTTTTGTTAGGTATTTACATCTAGATTAGTGACAGAACAACGTGTTTATTCCTCTAGCTAAAACACAGTTTGTTTTGGTTCTATTAGACGTTTTAATGTTTCATTTTGATGATTAACAAGATGAAGACATTAAAATTAATCATTTAAAACCTCGCTCGTAGTATTCAAATAGAAAATAATGACAAAACTAAAATATTAATGGTGAAAACAAATGTGTTTGGTGGTTATGTGAAAGTAAACTCCTTATGGTCCAGAGAAGTTAGTTACGTTTGTGTTTCTTGTTGTTTTTGTGACTTAACTAAACAAAATAACAAACAAATGCTAACCTGAGTTAGCAAGCAGACATTTAGCAGCAACCAGCACCAGGCAGATGTTGTGCTAAACTGTGAACATCAACATCAAACCAAACACAACTTAGTGTAAAGGTTTTAGAGATATATATGGCATTCGTAGCAGTGGCTACGTCACGTTGTTTGTTGTCCAATAGCATGAAAGATAACCGTAGATCCCGCCCCCACAACTGAGAGCCGTCAATGGACCGTGGCCGGATTATATATTCACATATATAGCATGGCATACCAGGCTATGATATTTATGCTTGTGAACAGAATTTCATGTAAATAACCATAACATGCTAAACTGATGGTGTAATTTAAAAAATGCATGTTGCTGTTTGCTGTGCTCAGACTAGCCGTTAGCTTATCAGTCTTGTAGGATGTAAACTCAATTTCTCTGAACAAAAGCTGTTCAGGAAGCTAGCTACAATGGGTAAGATAAATTCCACACAAAACACTACTCAAAACAGCTAAAATGTTCCTAGAAACATTTGGGTCACATCAGTTGCCGGTAAGGCTATGATGAGGCAGTTGCACTGTTGTCTTGCAGTGAGAAGGTTGCAGGTTTGAATCCCGCCTTGCAGGGCCTTTCTGAGCAGAGTTAGCATGTTCTTCCCACGTATCCGAGAGTTTTCTCCCTCAGACCAAAAACATCTTAGGGTTAGGGTTAGGGTTAAGGTGCATCTTAGGTTCATTTGGAAAATCTAAAATGTCCCTATAGGTGTGTGTGTGTGTGTGTGTGTGTGTGTGTGTGTTTGTCTCTCTGTGCGTACCTGGACTGGAGACCTGTCCAGGGTGTCTCCTGCACCAATGACTGTAGAAGAGACTGCTGGAGGAGGACTCCATCTCCCTGAGAGCCCTGTGAGGGTGAAGCAGTTCAGAAAACACGAGGTGTTGCTGTTGCCTTAATGACTTGACCTTACGAGGTCAGCTTTACCACAACAGACGCACTGGTTTTAAGCTATTTAAATAAAATAAAAAAACATTTTATAAAGAAATTGTATTTAAGTGTAACATGTTCTCTGCCGTCTGTCGGCTGTCTTATTTCAGGTGTCGTGTCAGATCTCGTGCCAGTTTCTGTGAGCTCAAACAGCCTTGGAAGGCTCTGTTTTGCCATCATGACTAATCGTCACCGGAATCGACTGCATGTCCTCACATCTATATTCATACCGGCCATAGTTGCCAAAGTGTGTTGTACCCACAACACCCATAAACAAACAGACAGGAACACCGAGGGAAGAGCATGAGCACATTAATATAAACATTTGATCCCCCACCCCTCCCCCCTCTCTATAAACAAAAGAGTCATTCATCCTGGCTGCTCCATTTCTCATAAAATACTAGTACACACCCATAAATTCAAACCTATAATTACAACAGCGCCACTAATGATGTACCGGGGAGTGCCGCACCTTTATTGAATCACAACACCACGTAACTAAACACAGAAACAGACGCGTAGCCGTTCCTGCCACTGTAACCGTACTGTACGCCGTCTGGCCAGATGAGAGTATTAGCAGAGTGAATAATGAGGCCAGATGTCCCCGTTCTGGGTCAGCTGCAGACTCAGAATCCGCTGACGAGTCAACGTAAACACGCACAAGAAGTTTACAGTGAAGGGATGGAGAGGAGAGGAGACCTAGATATCACTACCAGCCCCTGCAGTCATGGTTTTCAATGTCTGAACCACTTAGTTAATATGAGAGAGAGAGAGAGAGAGAGAGAGAGAGAGAGAGAGAGAGAGAGAGAGAGAGAGAGAGAGAGAGAGAGAGAGAGAGAGAGAGAGAGAGAGAGAGAGAGAGCCATATCCTTCCTGCACTGATGCAGCAGGAACGTAGTTCTGTCAAACGGATATAGAAACACAGCCCTCCCCCCAAAGGCAGCTTTCTGGTAATCTTCAGATCTCAGCTCAAATGCTCCCTCACACCTCTGAAGTGCCCCTCAGCCCAGGAAAAGAAAACAAAACCCCCAAAAGCAGAGCGTCTGCCTGGACGACAGCACGGCTGGGTAATTGACTGAGTGTTGTGTGCAGCTCGGCTAACGGCCCACTAGTTCAGCTGAAGTTCAGCATGTTACAGAACATGGTCAGCGCCTCTCAGCTGCTGTTTCCATAAAGATGTTTGCTCTATAGATGCCAAGAGGTGACCGAGCGCTGCAGGAAACCCTGCAAAAGGAGCAGCTGGACAGAAATGCTTTGAATTCAGAATGAAGAAATTACATTTGAAGTCCAAATGTAATACATCACAGCTTTATTGATGTTTTCATATGAATTTGACTTTGGATTTATTTGCTACTGAACAAAACAAAGTGCACGGTTGAAAAGGTTTTCTTACATTTGACACCATCAGATTATTATGGGATGTGTAAATAAATCCGAGTGCATTTGATTTCAGTTTCAGCTGAGAAATAAAACCGGTTCAGTCTGAAAGCTGCAGTTCTCCTAACGGCCAACAGGGCGGCACTTCTGCAAGAATTATGATGCCATACATCTATGCTGCTAGTCCAGATCTGAGTGTTCAAATATGGTTTCATCTGCAGGAGAACAGGGACTACATCTGTTTCATTTTGGGCTTGTACTGTAACCATTGAGCTTCTAGACATCTATTAGGAGATTTCAGTGTTGAATAGAATAGACTTTATTGATCCCACAGTGGGGAAATTCACTTGTAACAGCAGCACCAGCACTAATTAGAAGAAAGATAAAAAATAAAAACAAGGGTACATGTATTCTAGTATTGTAACCACTGATCACCAAAAAAACCATGAATAAAAACTGAGAAAAATCTTGGGTTCCAACACTATGCAGCATACAGGATGATACCAGCACAGCTTAAACTGAGGAGTTATACACTCTTACTGCAGAGGGGATGAAAGATCTGCGATAGCGTTCAGTTTTACATCTGGGATGTCTCAGTCTACCTCTGGAGGAGCTGTCCATGATCTCCACAGTGGAGTTCAGTGGATGGGAGGGGTCTCTTAAGATGGAGGTCATCTCCTCAACAGAATCCAGCGGGCAGCCCAGAACCGAGCTAGCTTTGGTAGCTAGCTTGTTCAGTCTCTTCCTGTCTCGGTCAGAGCTGCCTACACCCCAACAGACCACAGCAGAATGAATAACAGAGCCAACAACAGAGTGATAAAAGGATTTTAGCAGCTGCGAGTTAACTCAGCCTCCTCATGAGATGGAGGCGGCTTTGGCCCTTAATTAGTTAATTAGTTAATGTCAACTTCTTGATTATAATGTCTAGAGTTGGGTCCATTTGGATGTTATTGACAAGCTGAAAGAAGCACTTGCATCCAAAGCCAGTTATTTTCCTCCTAGACCTCTTTGGAATGATTGATGTCTCATCCACTGCAAACATCTCCCTGTTCCTTCTGTCCTCCTTTAATAAAAATCCTAACGTGTCCACTTTAAGACAGAAAAATGGAAGATAAAGCAAGTCTTTGTTGTCAAATTCACTAAACACTGAATGCAAATATCTGAAAATGTGAAACAGTTCCTGTGAAAAGTACAGCAGCTGCTGATGTTTGAGTTGCTTCCATATAAGTCTCTCAGCTGAGTGGAGCTCCAATTTTAAAAAATGCAGCAGAAAAGAAATTTTGTTTTCTCATGTATATAAAGTAACTTCCCTAAGGATGAAATTCCTAGCAGAGCAGTCGTTTGTGTCTGTCGGACCTGCTCATGTGCAGACGCACAGAGAAACAAAATAAACTAACAGTGTGGTTGCATCTGGTTTCTTCCTCATTTTCCTTTCAGATCTGCACTGGTTGTTGTTTTGTCCTGCTCATTTACAACATGCATGTTTGCAGAGACACGTGCACTCACACAAACAGGCTACCACCCTTTTGTTTGTGGAATTTCATCTAAGTCAGACTGTTTGTGGTGATTCATTATTAGACTCCTTTCACACCAACATGGTGATTTCACACTTTAATCAGCATTGTTGCTGATATGAATTAAATACAGCAAAACATAACCACCGAGACATG